>JAYMSV010002204.1:0-11420 GCA_036897745.1 Erodium moschatum
GCGATGGAGAGGGTTGAGGAAGAAACAAAACACTAGGAATTAGGGATTCAAGAGTTAAAGGATGATTTGATCATTTTTCGAAACTGTAGCATGAACATTTCTCGTCAAAAAATGAACGAAAAAGAGTGATTTGAAAATTTTGTACCATTCAAATAGCGAGAAAAAAATAAGCTAGGATAATGATTTGAAAATCGGAATATTTTAGCGAAGTCGGATAATATAATTCCATTTTTATAATTTAAAACAGCGGGCGGAAAAAGAAAAAATTAGCAGCTAAGCATTAGGTAGGAAAAGAGGGAAGAAGAAATGATGTGAAACGGCGACGGACAGTAAAAATAAAAGTCTTTTCTTCTTCCTTTTACGACTGCTTCCGAATTTCCTCAGTCTCCTCCTCCTCTGCTCTTCGTCTACCTCTGCTTCTCTCTCCACAGATCACACACACACTCTCCTTCTTCTCCTTCTCCTTCCTCTGGACCTGGACCTGGTCGCGACCTGCTGCTCCATTTTCGCCCCAATTTGTGAGTGGATCTCGCCACCAGTCCTAGATCGGGTTCCGGAGTCAAACCTTCTTCAACAGCGACGACTAGCTGAAGATTCTCCTCTCTATCGCCCTGGATCTGAGGGGAGATGGCGTTGTCAGGCATGAGAGGTCTCTCCGTCTTCATCAGCGACATTCGCAATTGCCAGAACAAAGAGCTGGAGCGGCTCCGCGTCGATAAGGAGCTTGGCAACATCCGTTCCCGCTTCAAGCACGAGAAGGTTAGTTGTTGCTCTCTTTTTTTTGTGCATTTCTGTAATGTTGTTTTGGATTTGGTTGTTTTGAGGAATGTCGAAGTTATTTAGGTTTCAGTTTTTTTTTTCGGCTGGGGTTTGGGGGCAATTTGTTGCTTGGTTGCTGAGAAAATGTAGGAAATGAGAGAGAGTTTTGGTTCTATGCTATCTGTGAACGTTTTCTTTCAGAATTCTGTAGTGCTGGTTTGGTCAATTTTCAGCATGACTGAGCTCGGCCTCGAAAGTGGGTTATTTTACTTCCAGGTTGACATGATCAGAATGAAACTTTATTAGTGAACTGCATTTTTGCTTGATTTGAGCTGTTGTTTATTACTTACTTTGTGATTCTCACTCTTCAAAATGTTAGGTTTAGGGCACTGATGTCTAGGTTAGTCTTAGATCTTGTCTTGTATGTGTTTTTGGGAATGGAGCAATAATGGAATGAGGGAGCTGAAACGACCACTAGAGAGTAGTGTAGAAGTAATGTCTGCATAGTAATAAGTTTAGCAATGGCAGATTGAGATTGTATTTCTACCTGAGTTAGGTTGCCATTGACCCTCTTATTCCAGTTTACTCAGGTGAATTGTTTTTAGCACGAGGCTATCATTTCTGTCTTACAAATGTTCCAATGACATCTGAAGGTCTTTTTTGTTCGTGAAAACGCGCGTCAGAAGGCGTCATGTTTACCCATGCCCTGGGACCTGTTTCATATCTGTTAGGAAGTAGGGTAGAGACACATGGATTCTTGGAGATGATTAAGTTTATCAGATGGATACTCATCTCATCTTTTAGAGATGGTTTATTTCTCCAGTTAGGTGTTGTAATGACCAGACATGAAAGTTGGGTCGGTGTAGCTTGATTTGTCAATTTTTCAATTGGTTAAATTTTAATGGCTAAGGGATCAGACTCTGTAATGTGACATCGTATAAGGTGAAACTTTTCAATTTAATCTTATTATAAGGTTTCAAGGTAAATAAATTTGGTCATCTTCTCTCAATGCCTGATTATTTGACTAAGTGGGAGTGGTGCCCTGTTAAATTCCGTTGTTTTCCCTCCATTGTGTTTTCTTTGAAAACTACTATGTCAATTCCTAACCCTCTATATTTTCTTTGAATTTTGTGGTTGTATTTATATGCAGTTTTCATATAATGCCTGCTTTGTTTGTAACTATTATGATGTTCTTGTGGATTCTTGCTTATTCCCCAATGTAATACTGTATTATACTATGATCAATTATTGGTTAACTATTTGTTCCTTTTTTTTTGTTCTGACAGGGGTTATCTCATTATGAAAAGAAGAAGTATGTTTGGAAAATGCTTTACATTTATATGTTGGGCTATGACGTAGATTTTGGTCACATGGAAGCTGTTTCATTAATATCTGCACCAAAGTATCCAGAAAAACAGGTAATATCCTCCTTCACATTTCTAGCTCTATGAATAAGTTGTTACTCATTCCAAACCTATTATATTTGTGCTGATTTCTCATGGCTTTATAATTGCTGTATGATTGGCGTGTGTTGAAATATGAACATATTTATTCATAAGAATTCGTACAATGCAATGTATTATGAGCAAAACTTATATGAAAAATCAACTTACAATACACTTTAAGTCTATAATGAGTATATTGAATGATGGAGGTGCGGATGAATTTTGTTTTTGCTGCCTTTGCAGCTGTCATAAGTAAGAAGGCCGTTTGGGCATTAAATGATAAAGTTATTATTTTGAATTTGTTAAATACTTAAACATGGTGATTGACCATTGAAGTGAGAAAGGTCAAAAAACCTTTTCCTCCTCATTTTATGCCGCTTTATGTTCAGAAAGAATGGTGCTTGACGATAATGTTGAATTGACTTCTGATCTTGCTGTAAACAATTGCAGGTTGGGTACATAGTGACATCATCTTTGTTGAATGAGAACCATGACTTTTTGAGATTAGCAATAAATACCGTACGGAATGATATAATTGGTCGCAGTGAAACTTTCCAGTGCCTGGCTTTGACTATGGTATGACTTTAACAAAACTATTGATGTTTATTCATCTTATTTCAAATTATATTTAAATAATTATAAAGTTTTGTTAACCCACTGTGTTTCCCCTTAATATGTTGTTGGACTTTTCATACTGCTTACTATCTTCGAAATCATAACATGTTTCTCCATATCTATGTTTGACTCTGTTATTCCGTTTTCATCTTTTTAGGTTGGGAATATTGGCGGGAGAGAGTTTGCTGAATCATTGGCACCTGATGTTCAGAAGTTACTTGTAAGTGACACCACAATACAATTTATGGTATCTACTAGTGCAAACTAGTCAGTTAATCGACTTCATTTGTTTCAGATTTCTAGCAGCTGTCGACCACTTGTGAGGAAAAAAGCTGCATTATGTCTGCTACGTTTGTATAGAAAAAATCCCGATGTTGTCAATATAGATGGCTGGTACATTTGAATATTACCTGATAAATTTAATTTTGAATATTATGGTTTCATGGTACTGTTTTATTTTACTTCTTTTGGCTGCATACCCAGGGCGGACAGAATGGCACAACTCTTAGATGAACGTGATCTCGGTGTTTTGACATCATCTATGAGTCTTCTTGTTGCTCTAGTATCAAATCACCATGATTCGTATTGGAGTTGTCTCCCTAAGTGTGTGAAGATATTGGAAAGGCTTGCTAGGAACCAGGATGTTCCTCAAGAGTATACCTACTATGGTATTCCATCTCCTTGGCTTCAGGTTGGTGTGTCTATTTCTTTTAACTTATAGTGTAATAGGAACTTTTTATGGATATATAGTTCAGTTTAGATTCATGTAAAGAACTGAGCACTTACAGTTTCTACAAAATGAGTTTTCATTGATGTATTTGTTTAATATTTAAATGGATACAGATTTTTTTCGGAGAAAGTTAATTTATGTACGGGTTGGTTACTTAAGTTAATTCATTTCCTTATACTGAATCCACCAAATGTTGCTTTGCTAATTCTGTGTACTTCATCATTCCTATGTTGCGCCCATTTCTTTGCTTCTTGACTGTACATGCATATGTCTGTAAATTGTAATGCACTCAAAATCTGCTAGATTTACCTTTTTTTATAGGTAATAGTTGTAAGTATGAGGATTAGAACAAGTAGTATGATAGTTATTATATTAAGTTCTTGCCATTTCTCCCCAACCTTTTGGTTTGCTTAAGTTAGTGAATTACCTATTATTGTTAGGACAACCCAGTGCAGATATCAGCATCAGCATCATGTCTAAGTGTTTTTTTTTATTATTATTTTGGATTTTACTAGCTCCTCGCAATTTTAATTTTGTTGTTAATGAAGATCATGGTTAACAACCAAACATTGAAAATTACTAGTTTCCCCAACCTTTGGTTTGGTAGAGATGCCTTTATTGTTTACATTTTGATCACCGAATAGCTATTATTCAGTCAAATATCAAATGTTTTTTCCCTTTTAGATAGCTCTTATATCGTGAAGAACTGTACTCACTCTTAACTCCAACAACATTTTTTTTCTTTCGTTCATTCATTCTGCTTTATGTTGAGTCTTCAAATAGTTGTTTACATTTTAATTTTACTGCATTTCTATTTTTGAGCAGTGCTCAGTGGAAGTGAATATTTGCTAATTAGTAAATTGTCAATGCTTATTTAACAAGTTCATGTTATTGCTATTGATATATGGTTTGTGCAGTTTAGTGTTGTTGCACTGTCATATTTAACAAGTCCATTTTATTGCGCTGTGATATTCGGCTAGTACAGGTCAAGACAATGAGGGCTCTTCAGTATTTTCCGACCGTTGAAGATCCAAATACTAGACGATCATTGTTTGAGGTTTGTTTTCTCTCAATAAAATTGGGAACATCTTTTTAGTTTCTGTGATTCTGAAGATCCTTATCTTGTTTATTTCAGGTTCTACAACGTATATTGATGGGCACCGATGTTGTGAAAAATGTTAATAAGAACAATGCATCACATGCTGTTCTCTTTGAAGCCCTTGCCCTGGTATGTTCACAACCTTTTATTTAGTATGTCAATTTGGGTAGTTGAAATGACTACAGTATTGTTTAGCTATTCCTCAATTCTGTTATGCCCTATTGTCCAAACAGTAAATGTTAGTTTCACATTACTGAATCTGGCATTAGTTAGCATCTTAATGAAATGGAATTCAGTATACCCACTCGTGTACATTCCTGCATACTTACATTTAATTGATGTACGCTCTTGCATACGGATACTTGCCTATTCACGTGCATAATTGCTTACTAGCTTTACCGAGCAATGTTAGGTGTGTATTTGGAACCAGTGACCTAGATGAAATATTAAACGGATAAATGAAGCCAACTATCCTAGGCACTGAAAGAAGCAAAACAGAAGGGGAATTGTTGGATTATTACTTGTGCACTGGTGGCATGGATACATTAAATTGGAACAAACACACATCTGTAACTATAATATAGACGTTAAAGCAAACTGTGGTTAAATTAACATCCATGTATGCACTGTACTTGCATGTTCTTATGCTGTCCTTTTTTTAGAAGTGGTTATTATGTAGTAGGGACGGCTTTTAGTGTCATGTTGGGCCTTTCATTTTGTATTTGTTTTTAGGGCTTTGTGTGCGATTTCTTTGATTTTTTTTTCCTGAATGTATCTATCCTCAAACACTATGTGATTCACCTGTATAGAAAACAGAGAAACCAAAACAGTATTGTCATTGAAGTTTCATTGTTATGCTTGTCTATTAAGATTGCCTTGTGACAGGTCATGCATCTTGACGCTGAGAAGGAAATGATGTCTCAATGTGTTGCCCTCCTTGGGAAATTTATTGCCGTAAGGGAACCAAATATTAGATATCTTGGCTTGGTAAGTTGTGACAACATTTGCGTTCTGAAGAAAATTATGATAAAGCATACCGGAGTGGACTTGATGAGTGAATTGCTAATGTACAAATGCATCTGATGTCTCATTGCTATTATGCAGGAGAATATGACTCGCATGTTGATGGTGGCTGATGTTCAAGATATCATCAAAAGACATCAGGCCCAAATAATCCCTTCCTTGAAGGACCCTGACATCAGGTTGAGTTAAATTCTATAATGGAACTTTCAGTCAGAACACTTAATCTTGCTGCTGATTTATTTGCAAAATCTTGCTGCCTATCTATGACATAGGATCCACATAGGATTTTCTATCTTAAAATAAGGTAAAATCCGCCAAGATGTCTGTACTTGTTTCACCATTCTGACTCTATCTGGGTGCTTATGATTCATTAGCTAAATAGGATATTCAAACTTTTAAAATAAGAGTCCTAATGCCTAGGTTTGTGTCCATTTTTATTATTTTGCTTGGAGTTTGACTTTGGAAATTCAGAATGGACCAATCATAAGTAGAAAGAATGGTACTACTTTTTATATATATATATTTAATGTAGAGAAAGTTGATGAATAACTCTGTATATCCGCCTCCTGCCAGGCTTCTATGAGTGGCTATTTGCGAATAACCTACCTAGAACCATATTCCTTTTTGGGATCTGCTTGCTTAATCTGTGCGGGGATGACCCTTCAGGTTTCTGTTTGTCTTTTCTGTTGTTGCTGTTCATGGCATATATGCAAACAGCCAAATAAATTATGGTGCTTTTTTAGGCAAGGCTGAAATTAGGTTAATGATAAATGATATATCATCTAGCCAGGGTTTGTGTTCTTGTAAATGATTGCTCATCCCACTTTAACCTTATTTCTCTAAACACAGGGATTCTCTTTTCAAGTTTTATAATTCCACGCCATTGTCTCTTTTAACAAGTTATTGTTTTCAAGAAAATTCAGTTGTATGCACATTGTATAATTAACATGTGCACAACATTATGCTTGAACTTCATAGTTATTTATTGCATGCTGACATAATTTCTCTCCTCATGCTCCCTCAACAGCATTCGCAGACGTGCTCTTGATTTGCTCTATGGCATGTGTGATGTTTCAAATGCAAAAGACATAGTTGAAGAATTGTTGCAGGTGCTGAACTGGTGCATGCAGATTAGTTAATCTATATTAATTGAAAAGGCTGCCTCTAAATAAATAAAGCTTATACACATAATGAGCCATCTCATTTGCTTTGTCTTTCTTTTCAGTATCTTAGCACGGCAGATTTTGCAATGCGCGAGGAATTGTCTCTTAAAGCAGCTATACTTGCTGAGAAGTTTGCCCCTGACCTATCTTGGTACTGGCTATTTTAAGTTAAAAGTTGAATTATTTTCTTTTGCTTATGAAAGTGAGGTCTCAAGAAGGGTGACAGATATCTTTGATGTTGGTCAGCTAGATACCTTTTAGCCTTCCTTTGGAACTCTGAGTAACTTTTTTGTATTTGTAATGGCAAGCTTGTACATGAGCTCTTCTGTGTATGATATCATGCCTTCACGCTATTGCATAGGTATGTCGATGTAATCCTTCAGCTGATTGACAAGGCAGGAGATTTTGTAAGCGATGACATATGGTTTCGTGTGGTACAGTTTGTAACAAATAATGAAGACCTGCAGGTAATCAAAACATTTGTAACAGACGCTTAGAGCATTTTGTATCAAATAAAGTTTTTCATTGGAATTAATTAGTTAATTGAAACTGTTTTGAACCAGCCTTATGCAGCAGCAAAGGCCAGAGAGTATCTTGACAAGCCAGCTATACATGAGACAATGGTCAAGGTCTGGTCACTATAGTTCACATACCATAATATTTTATTTACACGATGATATATTGCAATGCCCATCGCTTGTTTTTTTGGTAATAATGTTTTGGTCCTGTACGGAATTTAAATTTTTATACCTATTAAATATGCACCATTTATTAGGAAGTCTAACTATGCTCAAGGGGTAATACATTTTATTAGGAATCATAATCTAGAGAGATTAATGACTGTCTGTCATAGTTGCCTTGCCTATACAGTCCCGTACCAATATTAGAATTTTTTGTTTGTTTTAGGCTCTTCTGCTGATATTGTAATTTGAAGTTCCAATGTTACATGAGTTTAGAAACTTTCATCAGGTTCGCTTGTATGTGTTATTAATTTGCCAAATTTAACCATGTTTATATTTTGTATTAACTGATGCAAGTGTTAATTGTTTTTCAACAACTTGATAGGTGGAATAGATTTGATACATCCAAAGATTGAAATTAATCTACAGAAATGTTTAGTTTATTTTCGAATTATCTATGGGAACAGGTTAGTGCTTATCTTCTCGGAGAATACAGCCACCTTCTGGCTAGACGGCCTGGATGTAGTCCAAAGGAAATATTCAGCAAAATACATGAGAAACTTCCCACTGTGTCGTAAGAGAAGAATTTTTTACTTATTCATTAATTATTATTACTATCATTGTTATTACTTGTCTTTTCGTTTATTTATGTTGGAAGGCAATGTTTTATATTTGCAGTATGTCCACAGTTTCTATTCTTCTGTCTACATATGCTAAGATATTAATGCACACTCAACCACCTGAGCCAGAACTACAAAATCAGATTTGGGCAATATTTAGCAAGTAAGATCTTCCTTTCTGCCTCTTGTTGTCATTTGATTGATACTCTCTGGTTACTAAACCTCATCTAACTTCAGATACGAGAGTTGTATCGATGTTGAGATACAACAGCGAGCTGTGGAATATTTTGCATTGAGTAGAAAAGGGGCTGCTCTAGTAGATATTTTAGCTGAAATGCCTAAGTTTCCTGAGCGTGAGGTTTGTCTATGGTTTTACTTTTGTTTTCCACCGCCACCATGATTCAGTAGGAATGGTTTGGTCATCAGTAAGAGTACTATTTTTTGGGTGTTAAGTGATGCTAACTGTGATACGTTTTTCAAGTGTAGTCTGCGTTGATTAAAAAAGCCGAGGATACTGAAATAGATACTGCAGAGCAAAGCGCTATCAAGTTGCGGAGCCAGCAGCATACATCAAATGCATTGGTTGTGAGTGATCAACCTCCATCTAATGGGACTGCACCAGCTGGCCATCTTGGCCTTGTTAAAATGCCCACCATGAGCACTAATGTGGTAAGTTCTCACTCTTTTTTAACCCTACGATTCATGTTAATTCCGTTCAACAATTGAATGTTAAAAAGTTCAGACGATTTGATTGAAAGTTCTATGTTATGTTTGCTTACAGGATTATGACCCAGCAGATCAAGGATTAAGCCAGGTGAACGGGACTATGAGCAAAGTAGATCCTCAGCAGCAGTCAGTAGATCTCCTAGGGGAAATTCTTAGTCCATTGGCTATTGAAGGACCTCCAGGAACTGCTTCCCAATCTGAGCAAAATACAATCTCTGGTCAGGAAAGTCTTTCCGATGCCGCAGCCATGGTACCTTTTGGAGAACAAGCAAACACCGTTGAGGTACCATAACCATGACTTACTCCTTCACATTTTATTTCAGTTTTAGGTACTACAGTAGCATGTAATTCTTTTTCTAATGTTGGTACATATCTTGAGTTGCAAGAAGAAAACTCATTAGGACTATCCCGTCAAAGATATATCAGTCCTGTAACAGTTTCTCTCTTCATTTTACAGCCAATAGGAAATATTGCTGAAAGATTTCATGCTTTATGCTTGAAGGATAGTGGTGTTCTATATGAGGATCCTAATATTCAGGTTTGAAGTGTTTTCTTATGTTATTATATTGCAGTTAAGCTAATCTTTGGCATTATTATCTTCTAGAAGTTTTCACAATGCAAGCTTAATTTTACTTGTATCTTATCCAGATTGGTGTTAAAGCAGAGTGGCGAACCCATCACGGACGTCTTGGGCTTTTCTTGGGGAACAAGAATACTTCACCTCTTGTTTCAGTTCAGGCTATAATACTGCCTCCCGCCCATTTTAAGATGGAGCTTTCTTTAGTACCTGAAACTATTCCTCCCCGGGCTCAGGTGAGGTTACTTGTTATATTTGTAATTGACCATTGATACTGGATTGTCTTATGTCTTTGCTTGTGATTGTATAGGTACAATGCCCACTTGAACTAGTGAATCTCCGTCCAAGCAGGGATGTAGCTGTACTTGACTTCGCCTACAAGTTTGGTACCAGCATGGTAGTAATAAATGATACTTGTTTAGGTTGTGAATTTTCAGAAATTTGTGCATATGCAAATGAAGATGACTTATTTTTCATCTTAATAGGTCAATGTCAAACTCCGCCTTCCAGCTGTGTTGAATAAATTTCTTCAGGCTATAGCAGTGTCTGCTGATGAGTTTTTTCCTCAATGGAGGTCACTTTCAGGACCACCTTTAAAGCTTCAAGAAGTGGTATGCATATTCTGCATTTCATTGAAAAACTGTTCATTTGTGTAAATGAATCTCGTTGTACAGGATTCCTACAGTTTTTGCATTCTATATTTCAGATTGAATTTTGTAACCATACACTTGTAGTTACTTGTTGAATGAACTTTCCCATTCAATGTTTGGAGTTCATCTTGACATTTTATTTTCAAAATACCATTACTATCTACTCTCAGTCAGTTTTAACGTTTTGGTTGCCCATGTTTTGCTTTGAACTGTATAGGTAAGAGGCGTGAGACCAATGCCTCTCCAAGAAATGGCAAACTTATTCAACAGTCTACGGATCATGGTCTGCCCGGGGCTTGTAAGTCACTCTTTCTTCTCTTTTTGGACCTCACTTCTTTTAGTTAATTATTGGTTAAGCTTATCGATCTATTTTCCATTATAGGATCCAAATCCAAACAATCTGGTTGCAAGCACAACATATTACTCAGAAAGTACACAAGCCATGCTTTGTTTGGTAAGGAATATTTGCATCTTCATTAATCTTGTTTCGGTAAATCCTCAAATCAGCAAGTTTGTGCGTAGTGGCCATTCTATTTTACTGTAGCAAGTTGACTGAAACTAAGATATTAGGTTTACATGTATTAGGTGGGTTATGGGGAGTATAGTCTACAGAACGACACTTAAATAGTTATGTTTTGCTCTAGAGTTGCTGTACTGTAGGTCGTGAATTTACTGTACAGTAGGAATCCAAAATTTGACAATGCTATGGAATTTGTGGTAACACATTTTGAATGATATTTATATATACACAACAGATTAGAATTGAAACAGATCCAGCAGACAGAACACAGCTGCGAATGACAATTGCATCGGGCGATCCTTCGCTAACGCTCGAGTATGTGTCCACTTCTAGTTCCTTTTTTCCCATACACATCAAGACTTGAACTTGAGACCGTGCTTGCAAGGACTCTTCACATGGATTTTTTTTACCATCTCTGCAGGTTGAAGGAGTTTGTCAAGGAACAGCTGGTCAGCATCCCCACAACTTCCCGGACACCAGCTCCTCCATCAACGACACCACCAGCAACGACAGATCCTGGGGCAATTCTAGCCGGTTTGCTGTGAAAAGTTGTTCGATACACACACTTGTATTTACACAGCTCACCCTCCGATCCCTCAAATTAAAACAGGAGGATAAATCACGTCTGGGAGCTGGCGGGATGATTAAGGGTGAGCTATTTTGTGATTGGCTTAGCGTAGGTCTTTTTTGGGGTGGGAGATTTGAGATTCTTTAAGCACGACTACTCTGCTCGTGCCTCTTTCTATTATACCGCATGCGGGGCTTTAGTTATCTTCAGATTTTCTTATGTTACAGAAAATGGTTTGTAATGTG
>JAYMSV010002205.1:0-11419 GCA_036897745.1 Erodium moschatum
GGTTATTTCAGTTGACATGTTTTATATTGGTGGGAACTTGTTAAAATTTGATTTTTTTTTTCAAGTTTGTATTATTGTACCTTCGTTCCCTTATTAGGATCATGTGAGAAATTATTCCACAGAAATTTCAATCTCAATTTTACTACTAAAGTTGGTACAACTTGTTTATGGGGGATATTATTGGTAATCCATTGTTAATATAGTAACTAAAGTGGGCATGGGACACTTATTTTGGGACTTTTATTGTGAGAAATAGGGATGCGTATTTTGTGACGGAGGGAGTCCGTTAACTAGATGACTGCTGACTTGATGGCGACCAGTTACCTTACCCCAATGCTTAGTTTTTCTTATGGCTTACCCCACCCGACTAAATTGGTTCTGGATACAATGCCTACGTATTGTATGTCTCAAGGTTGAAATCTTGGAGGCAAGGATAGTTTGCTCTTTTGCATTTGGTAAAATCAGATATGAGATATCCTTTTAAAATCTAATGAAAATGTTACTTGGAAGAAAGATGGATTGGTATTATTACCATATTACATTTTCAATTGTATCTTCTTCTTTTGTTCCTTATGTAATTTTTTATTCCAGGTCAAACTTTCAGAATACATTGGGAAGAAATATGTGATTCTCTTTTTCTACCCACTGGACTTCACATTCGTTTGTCCCACAGGTTTGTTAGATTCAGAAAAAGAGTTAACTGAAGTGTATACAATATGAACGCTGAAAGTTTTTATTCTTTTCTAATCATGCTTGCAGAGATCACTGCCTTCAGTGACCGTCACTCCGAGTTTGAGAAGTTAAACACAGAGGTGTTGGGTGTCTCTGTTGACAGTGTGGTAAGTTGCTTTCTGCTCCGTTTGCACAATTAATGTGCAGTCATTTATAGGTTGGGTACATGTTTTTATTTGCTGTATAATGACCTCAAATCTGGAAAATACTTATCGTGGTCACATGTTTCAATGCATACAGTTCTCTCACCTTGCTTGGGTCCAAACTGAAAGAAAGTCTGGTGGCTTAGGTGACTTGAACTATCCACTTATCTCCGATGTCACCAAATCAATTTCAAAGTCTTACGGTGTATTGATTCCTGACCAGGTACAAAGGAATTCAGTTTTTTGCATATGTAGTGGATACTTAATCTTCCTTATTCTCCCTTTCAATATGTGGAAAAAGAAGACCTCTTGCCATGCTTTGGTTTGGTCGTACTTACATTTTTTCATCGACTAAATAAGGTCACCAAACATTTTTTTTATTCTGAAAGAACTTTTTAAGATTGATGTATCAAACATGAGCTCCTTTATGAAGAAGAGAGCTCTAAATTTGTTGTGATCCCCACCTTGAGAGAGGCCCAACGAGGGGGGAAAAGATAGATAGAGAGGCCCAAAGGGCAGGATAGGGAGAAGCCCAACAGAAGTTGGGAAGAAATAAATAAGTCGTGAGGTACCGCTGATGGGACTTGAACACAGGTCCCAATTCCTAAATTCAAGTGCTTGACCCGTTGGACAAGCAAGCCTTGGTAGTCATACTTACAGCTAGTGGGACAGTTCAATACATGTTCACTGGCTGTACCTTTGCAAGATAACCCATGATTTCAAAATTGCTTTGGTAGTAATACCAATTATTAATTCTTGGAATTTGATAGATCCTGATAAATTTATGACCTTACACTGTGAGCACAAACTCGAAGTTGTACGTCGGTAGGTACTGACTATAGTAAACTACTTATCTTTTACACGAAACAATGTGACATTTTTGTAACACTGAAGTACAATCTGGTATTGGTATGCTCTCAATCTCCTCCATTAGAGAGTTGTCATACTCATAGATGTTTACTTTTATTGTTTCAGGGAATTGCATTGAGGGGACTCTTCATTATTGACAAGGAGGGAGTGATCCAACACTCCACCATTAACAATCTTGGTATTGGGCGTAGCGTTGACGAGACATTGAGAACGCTCCAGGTATTTTATTGATTCACTTTTACTCAATAGAAATATATTCAAATCCTATCATTTCATCGAGTTTAAATTTCTTGATTCTATCTTCGGATTTGTTCTTTTTGGGTCTGGCAGGCATTGCAGTACGTGCAAGACAACCCAGATGAGGTTTGCCCAGCCGGCTGGAAGCCCGGGGAGAAGTCCATGAAGCCAGACCCTAAGCTCAGCAAAGAGTACTTCGCCGCAATCTAAGCTGGGTGTGTCTACTCCAAAGAGGGAGAGGTCTCGTCGAGTCTGAGTTATTTTTGTTGTTGTCATGCAATGTCGATTATTTTGAGTTGTACAAGCAGTTCATGGAATAAGTGCATTGGACAGAATTTAGCTGTGTTTTTGTACTTGAAGACAGGAATGTAGCGAGCTCCCCGTTTCATGAAGATAATTCCCCTATCCACTGTTTGATTTAGGATATGATCTTTGACCCGTTTTAACCTTCTATGTTTCGATTGGATTAGAGAAATTCTTAGCATCTGAACCTTAACTCGAACATTAACAGCATCTCCAATGGGATTAGCCAACTGATGGGCAAATAGAAGTGAGAGCTATGGCAATTGTTGAGGTATCTTGCAAGGTGAACTTGTACTGATTGTCATGTCTTTAGGAGCCAAAGCTCTGATGCGGAGAGAATCGTGTTCTTAACGAAAGGAGAAAAGAACTTCCCCTAGAAATGGATAGGATTTAGGTTCAGGTCCTGGAGCAATATCTCTGAAGCTTTTTCTCTTCATTTTTGGTTCGTCTCTTTGGGCTTCTCGCAATTTATGCTGGGCCTCTTTGATCTCTCACCAGCTCTTGTTGTCGTTTTTGGTTCGTCTCTTGGGGCTTCTCATTTATGTCGGGTCTCTTTGATCTCTCACCAGCTCTTGTTGGGTCAAATGACAATGACCGGAGTCCAAACTATTGATGATTTTACTAGAAGACCCTCATGAGGAAAAAGAGGAGTACAAAAAGTCTGACTACCTCCAAACACCCAAAAAGTACGCAACCTTCTTTTAGGATACAACCGAAATCAAAGATTATCCACCAAGAGAATACAACCAACAAGAAACAACAACAACCCACCAGGAATACCACACATTCCAACTTAGGTTGATCATGTTACTTATAATGGATTTCAACTGTGTTCCCAAAATGTTGAAGTCTATGTTCCACAGGTATTGTAGATGCATTGATTACTTGATAATCATTTTGATACCTCCTCCACTCGATGATGTGATATTAGAGTTGGTTTGTTTCTACTAGTCTACCCTAGTGAGTAATGTATGAACCTCCCTTAAGTGCCCTAATATGCAACACGTGCGAACCATGCATGTGAAAAGGATTGTCAGTGCGTGTTTCACATCAGAAATACGTGGATAAATTGACCGCTTGATAAGTATATTGATATTTTTATTCATCATCTCGAACATATCAATGATTATCTACAAAAAAAAAAGTCTTGATGTTTAAGGTGAGTGAATAAGCCGGATCAATTTTTAAACATTTAGTAGACATATTTGGTATTTCATAAGTACAAATTTCTGTATCTTCACCTGCATGCTGCTATATCCTAAATCAACATCTTCTTCACCAATATGTAATAATATCATACAAGATTCCATTTTCTCAAAAGGGAATGAACTAGAAGCCTTTACTTAAAAGAAAAAAAACCTAGCTTCACATGGTTTTCAAAGAATAATTATTTTTTAAAGTCTTAGAGTGAGAATTGTACATCATCCAACAATGAGCATCTATTACAGGAATTTGTGTATGAATTACAACTGGCAGTGACATCTCCAAAACAATGATATCATTGACCAATTGTTACATATCCTTTATTTGGTTATGTAGTACATAAAAACATGGATTCATTAGTTGTTGGAGCATGAGATGATGAGTTTGACGATCAGATGTTGAGTTTCAGGATGTCGAGAAAATCTTAAACTTCAAACCCTAAATTCTACCCTTTAATCTAAACTTGAATGTCCATAAGCCCTAAACTCTATTTTTAACCGTTTCTTTTTATCAACAAAGTATATATTAAATAAAACCTCTCACGAGGGAAAAAAGATATGCAAGAAGTCCGACTACAGACCACCAAAAACCTAAGAAGTACGCAACATTCTTATAGGGCACAACCGAAACCAAAGACTACCCACCAAGAGATTACAACCAACAAGATGAAACAACCCACCAAGAAAAAATAACACAGAAAGAGCAAAATCGATCAAGACTAGAAACCACCCCATTTCACGCAGGAAGCCAACAAGAAAACTTTCAACCGTTTAACCTTATCCTAACCTAAAAGCGTCTCTAAATTGAACCATTTAACTCTAACCATTTATAATCAATCAAAATGATGTCACTTGTGTTTCTAGATTGTTTAAAATTCTCCTGAAAATTGAATGGAACATATATCTCTCTTTAAGCGACCGAAGCGTTATTAGATCAACCTTCCAGGTATGCTATTTATTTTATTCTTCTTCCATTTTAACTAGTCTTTGATTCTTGTCTAAACAAAAATAATACTAAAATGAAAGATCATTTTGTGCAATGACCTATACAATTAAGTATGGAGGATACTGGTGATTAAAGCAAAAACAAAATAAAATCTTGCAAATAAACAAATAAGGAACTTTTAGGAAAAGAAGTGAATGGTACGTAATTCCACCACCTTTACATATAAACAAGGCTGTCCTGTCAAAAATGAGACTCACTTTTTTTCTGTCCATCTATGTGTAAGTAAGTGTATGTGTGACCCTTTAAAGTCTCTGCCACATAATTAAAATAATACACATATATTATATCGGGACAAATCAGATGCGAATCCGTTGCTACGGTGCGGCGTTTGAATCTGTAGAAACAACACATGCGGTTTGAGGAAATAGCAGCGCTGGTTTGATACGCATATTCTCAGACAAAAATTTTCTCAACTAAAAATGCTATTTTCTCAAAGTAAAATATTGTTTTCTCAGACTGTTATTTTCTCAAACTGCGCTGTTATTTTCTCAAACCATACGAGCGATTTTTTCAAATTAGACTTGAGGTTCGCATGCTCGTTGTATTACATAATTCTATTTATATTTCCTTCTCTTGTAGTAATTGGCTTCATGGATATTGCTTTTAACACACATGGCCACGTATGGGGCCAATCCAAAAGATGCTTAACATTTTGAAACGAGAATTGCTTAAATAAAAGCATAAAAATGAGCGTCGCTTTTGAGTAGATAATGCCATATTTTACTTTTTAATATTGCTTTATCTTCTTCAGACTTGCTTTATTTTTAACTTTAACCAAAAGGGAATTAAATATGAGTGAGAGATCACAAGCATTGCAATTTGATCATCCCCCAACAACATGTATTTATATAAGTTTTTAAAGGATTGATTGATGGTGAAAGAAGAGAAAAGCTACATGAGCACTACGAATTAATCAGGTGGTGTCCAAGAAAGATTAGCTACCCAACAACACTTCATAATTGGTTATTTATATGCATTGATCATCATCACAATCATATAACTCTATGATATATAAAGCGATCGAATTTAAACACATCAGTTGTAGGAGGGATGACTTTCACCAGGAACCCCTCTTAAAGCCAGTTCCTAAAGCCAAATGAGCCTAACATCCCTTCTAACGAGATTGTTTACCAGCGCTCGCCTGATTATCTCGGGGTTCTCTAACTAACTCCCCTTCACGCCTCCAACTCCAACTGGGATGGAAACTAAAACTCGGTTTTCTTGCCACCAGAGAGCAGGCTGACCACCAAAATTTTCCGCCTAGATCATCTATTTTAGTTCATCTAATAATACGAGTATACATTAGATATATATACATCGATCAAGACTCTACCTTTTTATGGAAGATCAAGAGTTCAACTTTAGGACAATAACCGCATTATTTTCATGTATACACTTGTTATGTTTTTTTGTGTACACTATGTTGCGTCATTTCTGTTTCGATATTGAGTCTGTAATATTATTATATACAGAATAATGAGTTTATTGTATATGTTATGTGTATTCTTTTTTATGGACCGTTATTGGTAATGGGTGATATGTATGATAGGTGTTAGGTGTAATGTATATATTCTACATATCCTCTCTATTTTGCTTCATTCAAACACTCCTTTTTGTAGCATTCTTTTTGTGTTGCAGATTGCTTTGTGTGGTGGTTTGGGTGTTTCTGATTATTTTGGTTTTGGTGGTGCCCTTTGTATGTCTTTTTAGGCCGAGAAAGAACGAGCTTTTTGACTGAGAAAAATTTGTGAACAAGTAATGCTTCTTTTCTCTTTCTCTCTCTCTAACTATAGCTCAGATACATCTCAGAGAGAATAATACTGGTTGCTAGTTTTGTATTTATTCCCTTATATATCCTCTTAATTAAGCTTATTCCAAGGATGGTTGATCCGCGTAGGATCGGTTGTTATTCTGGTTTGATCCGTGTAGGATCGGTTGTTTAGTTAGATCCGTATGAGATCAGTGGTTTAGGTTGAGGCTGACATGTGTTCAGCCCTTTCTTGTTGCATACTTTTTTGTGTGGCATGTAGCTAGGTCACTGTACTACTCTTTTCCTTCAAAAGAGGTTTTAATTTAAATTTGTTTTGCTGATAAAAAAATACCGATCATTTTAAATCGTGGGTTTTGGCACTTTTGGCTACTATATACCACTAGACATGCAGTTGACAATTTATAGTGTAGAAACAAGGCATAACCTTCGTACATACAGAGAATTTGACAGCATTTGGAGGCATTAGGGTTCATAGAATTGTCATGTCATGGGTCATGATATGTCTTATGATGGCATTGCTGGTTTGCTGTGGCCATGTCCAAGAAAACATTCCCCTAGGTTTTAGGGTATCCTAGTAACTAGTCGGTTTTGTTTGCAGTATATTTATGAGTTAGATCTTTCAAGCGATGTATTGTTCGTATGTTTCAAAATCAAGTTTGGTGTGGAGTTGATGGGTCATCATTGTCAAACAAAACATTCTCTTAGGTTTTAGGGTATCCTAGTAACGAATCAGTTTTTGTTCAGCCAGATCTTTTGAACGGCGTATTGTTCGAACTCAATTTTAATGTGGATCGAATTGATGGGCATCACTATCTCTACTTCTCCTTTTTCATAGGAATTCGAACATATATTGTAATTAGGTTTGCTTTTGGTTCTAAACATTCCGTTTGTTGTTGTGGGTCATTGTTCAAAAACTTAAACAAGTAATTAAAAAAGTGGTGAAAGATGATTGAGGAATGAAAGTGAGATCTCTTGGTTCTTGTGTAACCCATTTACACTCTTGATTTTTGCAATTAGTGCTGCTAATTGTTAATTATATTACTATTACTACTGAGATTTAAGTAATAAGTTTCATGGTTTTTTAGTTTTATTGAAGACCTAAATGAGAGATCAATGTGGTGGTGGTGTGGGTTTTGAGCTCTCCTTTCTATGCAAAGGCATGCAGGCTTGCTTGGGAATAAGACCACAGTAAAGGGAACAACTAGTGACTCCCCAAAATGGCCCATCCATAGAAGAAGCATCATCAACCAATTTATGCTATCTAAATTGTTTAAAACTATGTATACAAAGAGTAGCAATCAAATGAAAGTAAGTGGATTGCAGTTTTTAATGTTTTCATGGAGTTGGGTTCTATGATTTGTAGTTTTCAAACATTAAACAGAAACTAGAATATGGAAATAATACCTTATGAAAATTAGTCATTAAAAATTGTAATATCGTGGTCATAGATGACTCCGAAACATGGATTTTCACTTTTCTTTATCTTTTAATCGAGATGCAAACTATGAATGTAGTGACGAGCGGGAGTGGATATTTGAATGTTTCGTCGAAGAAGATTTCCAGGTAAACTTATTTTTTGTCAATTGATGCTTTCTAAAGTTTTACACCTACTAGTGATAGTTATGTACTGGTAGGAAATAACGAGGGGCATTAGATCGTAAGTAAAGATGGACCATAAGACATGGAAAAAGACGTTGGGCGCATTTTCCGGCAACTTTAAGCGTCGGAACCATCATACACCCATCATCGTTACTACGATTAAGCGTATCGCCATGCGGATCTCGAGATATCCAATAGGGTACAATTTTCAGTGTTGGTAAAATTTTGCTTGCTTAATTATTTCTTTGGTTTCTCTTTATCGTCATTTACATGCTTTAAATTTTTTTTTCTGTTTATTCGGTTGAACTTAATCGGAAACTCGTGGAGGGTCATGGTATTCGTTTTCCCGACAAACCCATTCACCAGGTTCAACCACCGCATCCGAGTGATCAAGTTCACACCAGTCCCTCGCGATGAACAATATGAGATGGTTAGATACGTGGCCGGCGAGTGGCAAGGTTCACATATGAGAACAAGTTAGGGTGCCGAATAAGATCAGGTCCGTCAGGACACACAGAGGTTCTCAATCATGTTGGTCCTCCTAACGGCTATATACTCGAGAGGGGTTTGAGGAGACCACGACTCACTTGCAGCAGAATCTTGATGATATTTAAGAAGCGATATCGACCACTGGATCGTTAAGATGAAAGACTCGTGTTTAAACCATTAACACACCCTACACATGGATTGACACTATGCCTTTACAATTCTTTGTGTCAAATACTTGCAGTTGTGGAGTACTATTGGAGATGTGTCCCTAATGATTTTGGAATGAAATGAAATAAAGGAAGAGAAACAAGACTGGGTACCCTCCAAAGAGAAAAAAAAGGTCCCAACTTTATGAAATAATGGAGAGAAAGAGAGAGTGATGGCATTATGAGAGAATTTTTGTTTCTTATAATCCCCATGCACTCCTCATTGCCTCGTATTCTATATTTTTGGTCTCTTCCTTTTGTTTTCGAAAAAGAGAGAACTAAATAAGCAAAAATATAAATAAATAATAATCCATCTTCACAGTTACAATGAATCAATAATGAGAGCATAACGAGAAAAAGCAAAAACATAACCACTTTATTCCTCGTTGTCCTTGTTTTGAGTCCGGAAGAAACTTAGTACACAGTTCCCGATTCCTCTTCACTCACAAACTCACCCTTCTCTTTTTTTATTTCATTACTAATATTGTTCTCATTGATGATATTTACATGTAATGTTAGTATTAGTAGTTAATGAGTAGTTATATGCGGTTGTTGTAATTCAGTTATATATCAAACATTGTACCTCTTAACAATCTATTCTCTGTGCCAATATTATGGCAAGGGATTACACAATATTCAATATCTAACATGGTATCAGAGCAGAGTCTGATCTTGTGGTTCCTTCAAATTTTTTTTTCTCTAAATTTATCAAATTCTTGTTACGGCAATGAATCACCACTCATCTATTCTATATATATTTTTTTTCATGGTTGAATTAAAACCATGTCCATCCACCACCACCCTCATATTCATCACTTCTTGATGGATACAACCCCACGCTACCGCTTTGCAACAAGCAACATGATTTCTTTCAGATTCTCCTCAAATGTGTTCGTCTTTTAGCAGTGTTCCAAGATATCAACTGCTCGGTAATCATCCATGTCGACGACACGACACCACTGAAGAATGGACTACAAGTCCTGGTGTCCAATCCGAAAATCGGATCCTCTGCTTACGAGGCATGAACTACGCTCAAGAAGCCCTTTCTACAACTCAATCGCTCCAGTCAAAGCGTTCGTCTTTCTCCCGCTTCGACTGCGGGGGAGTATTAGTAGTTATTAGCAGTTAATGAGTAGTTATATGCAGTTGTTGTAATTCAGTTATATATCAAACATTGTACCTCTTAACAATCTATAAATAATATTCTCTGTGCCAATATTATGGCAAGGGATTACACAATATTCAATATCTAACAGTTAGAATATGACCGGTCTTTCAGTTATAAGTTTGAGTTTGTAGTTGAGTTGGTTCTTTAATATGATATCAGAGTCTGACATCTCACGGATCCGAGTTTAAACCCGACTCTCTACAAACATTCTTATTTGTTTTCAATTTATCAAATTTACATGAAATGGGCTATCCATTATCTCTCTTCTTAAATGGGCTCATCTACTCTTATAAATAATTCACCTATAAACATGTAAACGGGCTTGTCCGTGAGAGCGCGCGTATCAGAATATAACTATAATTGGACTTTCAACTATAAACTTGAGGTTTTAGTTGAGTTGGTTGGTTATCTGATATGAAACATTAATATGCATTACAATTATTACTTTTATTCATTATGCACACTAATATGTTTTTGTTGCACTTACTAGGTTGTTTTCGAATGAGCTTTACTTCCCCAATAAGCGTATTTTTATGTATACTCTTGCAAAATACGTTACAAACACTAGTCTCCTTTGTTCCCACGCCGTTTGTAATTATACATGAAACAGATGGATATGACCCGATCAACTGGCAAATCAGCGCAAATTAAATCCGCCAACTATTTTGTTCTTGGACGGTTCTTTGATATGAGAAATATAAATCCGCATCCGAGCGGGCGGTTGGAAATCTATCCCTGTGGACGGTTATGATGATGATGCATCAATTTTAACTTTCAAGATGATTATCATCACTTAATGATTGAAACGAAATAAATCGATGACTCTTTCATCGATCAGACATGACCAAATAAACATCGATACCAAAACTCGTATCAACATTCTGCTCTCAACCTGGGATATTGGCATATATGGTATATTTATATTGATATGGAAGAGGTAATTGGCTAAGAAGAAATGCGGATTCCTCGGTAAGCCATTAATGTTCCTAAAGGTTGGTTCTACAAGAAAGAAAAGAGATAGAGACCCACTTAGAAACACCCATATCTTTTGTCAAATTAGAGAGAGAAAGGGCAAAGCTGCATTGCCTTTGATACTACTATAGCCTACACCTATACCCTCTCTCTCTCCTCACTTGCTTGTCACCACATGCTCCTCCCTTTCCACTAGCAAATCATCTTCATTTTTGGACCCATCAATGTCCTCTCCCTTTCCTTTTGGTTTTCACCCTCTCCCTCAAGTAAAGCACACAAACCCTCCCCTCTCCTTATATCTCTCTCTCCCCCTCAATTCATTCCTCCTAACATCCCATCCCATCATTGCTCCAAAACCCACTTCCCCAATCCCTAAAACACCTTCCCATATCTCATGACATAAGTCCTGGTCAGGGATTTCACCTGAAAACATTGAGCAACCGGTTTTCGAACAAATACGAGTAATAATAGCTGTGAGAGCAACGCAACATGAGAGCGGGAGGTTGCACGGTACAACAGTCTCTGACCTCGGAGGCGGCCAACGTGGTGAAGCAGGCGGTGGGGCTGGCACGACGGCGTGGCCACGCTCAGGTGACTCCGTTACACGTGGCGAACACGATGCTATCCGCGTCGACGGGGCTGTTCCGGACGGCGTGCCTCCAGTCTAGGTCGCATCCCCTCCAGTGTAGAGCCCTAGAGCTTTGCTTCAACGTGGCGCTGA
>JAYMSV010002206.1:0-11419 GCA_036897745.1 Erodium moschatum
GCCGTTTCCTCCTCCTCGAGAAAAGTCGTCAAAGACTCGCTGGGTCGGAGGCTGTTCAGCCTTGCGTACGCGAAACGAAGCGCGCTAGTAGCTGTACGGCAATGGAAGGAAGAAGGTAACGCAGTCCACAAGCACGAGCTTAATCGCATAGTTAAAGAGCTCCGCAAGTCCAAACGCCACAAGCACGCCCTCGAGGTCCCTTCCTTTTTTTTCTATGTGATTTCAGTATTTTGTTTAGTAGCTGTAGCGTAAATGGGTTTGGTTTAGGGGTTTTAATACGGGGTTATAATTGGTATCTTTAAATTGAATTCGATGTTCTAAATGTAACTCCTTTTTGTGATGGCTTCTTATGTTGATTCTTAGAGTTCATAGTCATAATCACACATCAATCTTACAACTGTTGGTTCTTGTTTCAGCTAGTTTTATATTCAATTGTGCATAAACCTTGGGATCAAAGAGGCTTACATTCTAGATGTGTTTTTGTTCTAACTTTTGGTACCACTGGTTTTGAAGTCTAGTTGATGAAATTAGTCTTTATGCATGACTTTTGTATGTTGAAAGCTGGCATTTTTTGGTATTTATGTATTTGTTTTTGTATATGATGAATCTAAAGCCTTCATTTGGGTGTATATGTTTACTCTTGAAAAGATAAATTCTATGCTCTTAAGTTGGGGATGCCCATTCTAATTTTTATTATATTATTTTCCACTGGATGTATGCATTTTTGGGACTCATTACGTGGAGCAAAATCTTACTTATTTTCATATATTCATTAATATTAGTCTAGATTATACTCCCTCTGTTCCAATTCAAAACTTATAGAAAGACATATTCAAATTGTATTCTTTCTTGAAGTTCCTCTTCATAAATATTTTCATCTTGCTATGTATGTTTAATTGCGTGGCATGATAAAATTTGGTACAGTGTTAGTGTAGGAGATTTTGTTTAACAAAACTAGTGAAGTCTAAAGTTTGTTGTATTACTTAGACGTTAGACCTAATTCAACACATCCCTTTTGGGGCCTTATGTCAAAAGAGCTTTATAGTTTACAATTTTGAGGGATTGTCTATGCAGATATGTGAATGGATGACACAACAACCAAACATCAAGCTTTTACCAGGTGACTATGCTATCCAGTTAGACCTGATCGCAAAAATTCATGGCCTGGATAGTGCTGAGAAGTTTTTTGAAGATCTTCCTGATGAAATGAAAGGCAATTATACATTTATGGCCCTTCTCCATACCTATGTCCACCATAAGGAGACTGCAAAAGCTGAGGCTCTGTTTGAAAAAATGTCTAAAAGTGGTTTCCTGCAGTATCCTCATCCTTACAACCGCATGCTTTCTCTGTACATCTCAACCGGGCAACTGGGGAAGGTTGCAAGGACGGTTGAGGAGCTAAAGAAGAACACTGTGCCAGATGTCGTCACCTACAACCTATTTTTATCTGTATGTGCCTCAAGAGGTGATGTTGATGCTGCAGAGGAGATCTTCCGGGAGATGAAGGAATCGAAGATTGAACCTGACTGGATTACTTACAGTGCATTAACCAACCTCTACATAAAAAACTCTCTCGGTAAAAAAGCAGTTCTTACCTTGAAGGTGATGGAGAAAATGGCTTCCCGTAAAAACAGAAATGCTTACTGCTCTCTCATTAGCTTGTATACGAACATGGAAGATAAGGATGGAGTTCGGCGAATCTGGAAGAAGGCGAAGGAATGCCTCCGCAAAATGAGCAATGCAGAGTATATTTGCATTATGTCTTCTCTTGTGAAGTTGGGGGAATTTGAAGAAGCTGAGAGTCTTTATTCTGAGTGGGAAGCCATTTCTGGAAGTAATGACTCCAGAGTTTCAAATATACTTCTTGCAGCTTACATCAACAAAAAGGATATCACAATGGTTGAGAAGTTCTATGACCGGATGGTAGAGAAAGGCATTATCCCTATGTACACCACCTGGGAGCTCCTCACCTGGGCTTATTTGAAAGAAACCCAAATGGGAAAGGTCTTGGATTGTTTCCAGAAAGCTGTTCATTGTGTTAAGAAATGGGTTCCCGACAACAAGTTAGTACTACAAATACTCGAGAAGCTTGAAGATGTGGGCGACGTTGAAGGGGCAGAGAAATTGCTAAATATTCTCCGCGAAGCAGGCCATATGAATACAGAGATACACAATTTGCTTCTGAAAACCTACGCCAAAGCTGGTAAAGTGCCACCGAATGTTGCAGAGTTGATGGAAGGGACCATCATTGAGTCGAATGAAGAGGCACAAGAGCTGACAAGAGAGTAACTAGCAGAATGTGTCTGTAAGTGATGTTTCAAATGTTGATTCTTCTGGATAAAGTGCAGCAATACAATAATTAGTTACTTTCACAATTTTAGATTCTGTTTTGCTCCCATACCATGTTGTTGTACTGTTTGATCAGAACTTTGACTCGCAACAAGGTTTTAGTTCAACTACATTGAACTTCCTGAAACTGTTCCTGTCAAACTGGTGTTGGTTTCTGTACTTTGGAAACAAGGTTGAGAACTTTGAGACCACATCGGACAATGCAAGTGTTAGTTTAAAACAGAACTCATTAGTTATTGAATCCGAACTAATCATCCTCAAATCTTGTAGGGGAAGATGATTAGTTCACCAACATTAGGTTGCCTCCTAATTGTGCTCATCATAGGGTATGGTTAGTGTCCTACGTATTAGGCATGGCCCACAAGATGAGACCTAATCTTAAACTTGCTATAATCAAACTCAAGCAAAAGTTTAAGCCGATAAATATAAATCTCAAGATGTTTATCAAATGAAAAACGGATATACGGACATCTTTGAAAGAGTAAGCTCAATGCTATCTTCAAGCTTAACCCATCTAAAAACTCAAACTGATATACCAAGAGATGTAAGATGTTTATAAAGCGACATTGTGCACGAAACTTAAAAGAGATCAAAGTTTGTATATTGTCAAGATGTTGGTGGTGGTGTGGGTGCAGTAGTTAAGCTCCAGTTGCCGCACAGATGTCGTTTAGCATGGTACGCAGAACACTAACTGCAATGCAACGACCAAAGTGGAAAGAGAGGTTTACCGAACCCAAACCCAACAAACGTTGTACACGTATTTATGTCATCAAGCCAGCAAGGTCATCGACCAAAAATGCCATTATTAATAACCTTGACTGTTTTTTTTAATTATGTTTTCAAATGAATCGTAATTGTCGGAAATTAAGCCCCCATAAATCGCATTTAGCAATTAATCTGCAACGTGCCTTTTCTCCCGAGAACACGCGCTTCAGAGGAGCGTGGAGGTGGTGGACGAGACCCACTATCGGATTCGGAGATTTACAGTATTTTTATAATCCCTCCGTCTAGCTAGCGAGCTTAGCGTCTCTCCATAACTATTTAGCTGAGTTGCAGGTTAGAAGTTGGAGCTCAAACTCCTCTCTCTATCCTCTCCTCAAGAACACAACAATGGCCGAAAATGGAGAGCTCAGCTTCGAGGAAGGATTTGCTTGGCTAGCCTCTGATATTCTCGACGGCCCATTATATGATCCAAATGAGGTCTCATTTCTTCATATTATATGATCACAAAGTTTCGATTTTTCAAAAAAAAAAATCAACCTTTTTGTTTCATTTCAGGAAAAATTGATGAACCAGAAGCAGCAACACCACCACCACCACCAGCAGAAGCTTGGTCGTCTCAATATGTTTATGGAACCAGTTTTGCAGGTACTGATATTCTCTAAACTATTAAGTATAGATTAAAAGTCAATGGAAGGATCCATTTTGTCAATTAAGAGAAAGTCAATGCTAGCTTAAGGAATTAAGTATATTGGCATGATCACGGGGCATTAAACTTGCTGCTACCAATACAAAAACAGAGAATGTTTTCTTATATTTTCGATGAAACAATTGTTAATCACTCTCTAGAACTCATTATACCTTTCATTCTCTGGAAAAAATATGGTTGTTCAGCGCCCAAGACCCAACCATAGACCAAAGTCTCCGACTAATTGGGCGTCAGGAGGATCAGGGATGCAGGCTATATTTCTCGAATCAGGCCAGAAAACTTGTGGAACCGGAGTCTTCATTCCTCGGAGCAAAAAGCCCGGTAATTCATCGATAAACTATCATATTTGAAGATAGTGCTCTGATACCATATTAGAGAACGAAATCAACTAGAAGTTGAAGCGGATAGTTGAAAGTTCAATCATAGTTTCATATTCTAACAAAATTAACGACTAATCTATCTGTCTATTTACATATACAATGTGCAGCTTGCTCTCCTGTTCTTCTACCTGCCAGAGTTGTTCAAGCTCTTAACCTCAATGTTCATGCGCTAGGCTTGCAGGTTTCACCAAACAAAGGTATTGATTTTACTGATAATCGTAGAGTATTGTCGCTCGTAGCGTTTATTTTCAATATTGTTAATACTGAAATGTATGCAGATACTAAGGGCAATATGAATAAGGAAGTCAGGGGTGTGAAATGTGAAAACGAGAACAAGGATGTGTCCTCAACGAAGTCGTCGGTCCATAGTTGTGCCATTTCCCGGACCTCGAGCTCTTCTGCAGATGTTTTTCTTCCAAAGGAATGGACTTACTAGCCATAGATATCTCTCACTGAGATTGGTTATACTTATACATATGCAGATGAGGATTTTCATAAAACCAGCAGCTTAAGAAGATAATTGGTATTTGATGAACTTGTCTTGTACTTTCAAAATGAATAAAATTTGCCTCCCTTGTTCAATTTAATGTTGAAATGTTCAAAAAAATAGGGATTCTCAGGGAATTGAACCTGACGTGAATCGAACACGCAACCTTCTGATCTGGAGTCAGACGCGCTACCATTGCGCCACAGATCCCTTGTGCTATAACTGATAAGAGTAATTATAATACTAATTTTACATTTTATACTAACGTTATTTTTTTTATTGATCTCGATCGCTAGAGATTTAAACTTGATTAATTTTTACCAAATACCGTAATTAGGAATACATATTTCGAAACTAACGAAGAATTGGTGCGTCTTAAGGGTAGCACCCTGATTATTATAGATTATAAATTTAAACAACTTGATCTGGAAAGATGATTATTAAAGAACAATTGTGAATACAAGTCAAAGCCTAAGCCTATCTAATATTATTTTATTTTTACAGAATCTAATTCGTAGTTAATATTTAATCATCAAAAACAATTTAGTCCGTTAGTCCGACTCTACACTCCCGATTTCTCTATTGCTTGTCTGCTACTCCGCTGCTAATGAATGGGGTATGATCTGGTACATCGCTTTCTTCACCTCCAGTATGCTGGTTCTCTTACCGTGACCATTTTCTTTCACCTGATCATCATAATAGAACACAAATTCAATAACACGATTTTGTTTAGGGTCTTTTTAACGGTTCGGATTGATTTGTTTATTTACCTTGGCTCTCATCTCCGCTTGAAACACCTCGTCATTCAAAGACGACTGGACGGTCGTGATCTCGACACGTAGCTCCTTCAGCGTCGCCATCACATCCAGCAACAACCCTTCCCTATACGGACACTGCATCTCCACCAACGCGTCGCTCTCGATGATCGACACCTGTACGGATGTACCCGTCGCCGACGGAGGCGAGTCCACCGTTTTGGCCTTGGCGCCGCCGTCGTTTCCCTCCACGATCCTTAGCTTCCTCTTCTCCCGGGTCCGATCCAAGACCGTTATTCCGGTACTCCCGCTCCGCTGTTCCTTCAGATTCAAGCTTGTCGTCCGCTGCGGTTCGGCGGATCTGGACCGTTGCTCGCTCTCCAGATGGAGACTACGTGTCTCCAGATCCTTAATCTTCTTGAGGAGGTGCTTCAGGTACTCGATCGTGTCCCCCAGAATCGAGGACTTGTCCGATTTGGTCACGAACGGCACGAGCGATCTCAATATAAGGAACAGCTCGTTGAGCTTCTCCCGGCGTCGGCGCTCCGCTAACACGTGGTTGGCGCTGAGCTCTGACGAGCCTCTGCGGAACCGAGCTGGCGCATCGCTGACGTCACGCGACGATTTGGGGGAATTCTTGTAGTGGAGAAACGGGACGCTGAACAGAACGTACTTGAGGAGGTTCTGTGACGTGGCATCCGGCGGGACATGGAGGCGGTGGTCGGAGCCGATTTCCCACTTGGCGAAGGCTGATTGGACGGAGCAAGGCGCGTGTCCGAAGGACGCGGAGTCGGCCCACCTACTCGGCTGGTTTTGGAGGATTGTGGATACGGTTTGATTGTAGTGCGATTCTTCATGTGACAACTCGTCGAGATTCGAACCACCTTAACAAAAACAATAACCTTGTCAACAAACAGATCTGTCTGTATTGACCAATAAAATCATGATCAAGTAAATAACTGAAGATACTGAGTTCAGCTGATTCAAAACTAAAAAAAGACCATCAATTGACTTGAATATCATAATTTTGAAAGTTGGTCATGGTTATTGTAGCACGTGCATTTGCATTTGCATATAGACATGACACCATAATGTAGAGATGATAAATGATCCGTGAGCCAATCAATATTTTGTTTTAGCAGAAAGAAGTAAATGTATTAAAAAACGAAGATGTGGATGTGCTGGGATAGGAACCACAAATTAAAAAAATAAAGTCCAACAAGAGGTCCAAGAATAGATACGAAATACAAGAAAAAAAAATAAAGAAATACCCTAACCTCCAACGAAACCCATCAACCAGATTAACGAGGATCGTCCAAAACCTCGCCAGATACTATTATCTAAAACGGGCGATGTCATAACAGTTTCAACAAGATTATCTCGTCAATAAGGTGTAACCTTAGCCTTTATAAATATTTTTTTTCTTATATGTACTTGATTTGGATTCAACTAGCACAACCAATGAGGTCCCTCTGCGTTTTGTTTGGGCATACCTGAAAATACTGGTGGTTGAGGTTGAGCACCGCTACTTGACAGCTCTTGTTGTAGCAGTGGCCAGTTCCGGACCCGCCGATGCTGGTCGGTGGCCTCCACGTGAAAACCTGGATCAAAGTTATTGGAGGCGTCTTCGGGAGAGCCAAGCTGGATATCCTCCGACATCTCGAACTGCATGATCAACTCGCTAGGCTCTGTTGCACCCGGGTTTTGAGCGGAAACATCCCGACCCGTTTCGCCTTCTGAGTCGGACTCTTCCTCTTCCTCTACGTCCTCCTCCACCATTACCTCGTCGTCTGGAATGTCTCCAGCGGGCAGAGATTGTTCGGGAGGCCGGAATCGACGGCGGGAGTAGGTGGCGGGGTTGGAGGTGGAGTGCCCTGATAGAGCTGGTTTTGGCTGGTGCGGTGCTGTGAAGAAGGTTCTGACATGTTGGATGAGATCTAAGTCTTCTTCGACCTGCGAGTTTCATCGAACCAATATTCGTTAACTAAAGAAAATATATATACTTACACCATGCATGTATAATTAATATATCAGGGTTTGTGTTTTATTTTACGTACCCTCTCTGTGGTGCCAAGTTCAATAACACCATCGAGCATGGGAATGCACACCACGGTCTGTATACGTGCACTCTACAATATTCAAGTCAACTTTCAATAACTTATTATAATTACCATGCATCCCTTGAATATATCTACGGACTATAGTAATGATTATATATATGTACCTTGGCAAGAATGGCTCTTGTGAAGATTTTGCTGTCGGACTCATTTGCACCACTGAGCCACACATGCTGTCTCTTTGCATATGCCTTTCCTGGTAACCTACACACACCTCTCTTTTGTTCATGTATTTACACAATATGCCAAGTTCATTTTCAAAGAAAAAACGTATTAAAGCTCGTGACTAAATAAATAAATATTTACTCTCAAACCCAATTGATTAAGATTCAACAAACATATATATGTCTTTTTAAATCCTATTCATCGTATCAAATAAAAACATTATACATGATTTTTCACGTACATGTATAAATATATATAGATATATGTGATCTCTATATACATGCAACATAAAATTGATATTGCACATTCAATTACCAACTACCCGTTCCTCCCAGTTGTCTCTATAAGTGGAACTATATTTAATTGCTTATACACTTGCAGATTGAAGAATTACGGTTTTACCAGGACGGGAAGTTTAGTTGCATATAATTAATAAAACCGAAATGTGATGAATGAGTTGGGTGAATTTAATTTACCCAGAAGCGGGGGCGAAGGAGAAGGAGACACAAATGAGATAGAACCACTCGGACTCTGTGAGGTCCTCCGGGGACAAGGCAGCGCAAGGGCGGCGAGGTGGCTGTTCCATGTCTCCGGTGGCCAAGGAGTCGTAGAGCTCCCGGAGCTGCTGGCTTCTCTGGAGGGAGGCCTCCTCGGCGGTGACCTCCATTGACTGGATTGTCTTCCGGGTCTTTATCGCTCCATTGTAGTACCCATCTCCCCATACCAATATCCTATTCATCCATCAATATTCAATCAAATAAATATATAAACATATACTTATATATAAGTAATTCAAGAATTACCGTACCCTTCTTGTGGACAAACTTGCCAGAAGAGACTGTAAGTCCATTGAACTGATTGCACGGCGGATTGTAACATATTCTGGAGGCGGTTACCGAGCGGCGCAGCCATAGTCTGGCTGCCGGATTCGCCACAACCTCGATCGATCTCTAGCCAACTAATTGATTAACCCACTATATATGTTAATTAAGAAGATTTAAGGATGGAAAACAGAAATGGTTGGGGATAGAGAGATTGTTGTAAGAAACCTTGAAATTAAGGTGGAGGAAGAAACCAAGTATATGACTTGCAGGTGAGAGTTGAGAGAGGCTGACTGTAAGAACAAAAAGTAGATATGATAACTTGGAGGGTGTAGCTACACAACCATTTCATCTTATATATATATATATATATATGAATTGAAACTGTAGATATAGAGAAAGAGAGAATGGAATGAGCTTAGGGTTTGGGTTAGTGGTGGAGGACGAGAAAGACAAGGAGATTTGACTGGTCGGTCTACCAGACAGTTTTGTGGGTTTTTCGTACCTGTCTCCGCTATCGTGTGGGCATGTGCACCGTAAGTTTCTAGACCTGCGCTCACATGCCTTCCAATATATTAGCTGGCTACTCTATGATGACCGGCCGTTAGGACTTTATGCTCTACGTCTGTGCTTGTCACGTGTGTGAATTAATATTTTTGACTACTGTATGTTATTTTACATGTTTTTTTTTCGTTGTTACAATTTGCTCCTCCTACTTCTTTTCCGTCATCTAGGATCGATCCACTATTTCTAATTCTTCAAGCTATTCGTTGTAGAAGGATCTCTTATCTCTTTATTTTTTAAGAAAAAGAGTTGTAGTTTCTTGTATTATTCCTCCAACAAGACCAAAAGATGATCGTTTCTCGATCTAGCAACGAATATTGGTTGTCTACCTTTTCGTTTGACCATATTATGGACTAATGGGTGGTCTCAGGGTATGTGCGGATGAGTTTCCCTTTCACTATTGATTTGTTGATTTGGTGTGTCGATGCAAGTGGTATGAGCCACTTTCATTCAATCTTGTCCTTTTTGATCTTTCATTGACATATTCAATTTTAATTTGGGATCATTTTGAACCGCTGGCCAACAATGTTTCTACTAAAATTGTTCGAGTGTTTCGTTTTACACGTACCACACTTATGTCGTGTCGTATCTGGTCATTTTGGGCATTACTTATGTAGGCATCCTTTCTTTTTTTTTGATAAGCTCGAAATTTATTTAAAAGAGTCCCATTTCAAGAAAATGAGACTAGCGATCCGAAGACCGGAAATATGATTACAAATGAGCTCCGCTAACGGGGGAGCTAAAAGGCCTAACCTTTTCCAAACAGAAGGACAAACGTCCAAACAAAAAACCCCATACACGGAACGAAACAAAATTAACCCTCATCGGTGACCCAATCTTCACCCTCTGAGGTTAAATTCGGATCGTCGAAACCCTTTTTCCGAGCAGACTGACCTAATTGAGCGTTTCGAACTTGTTTCCAAACGTCAATAGGATTAGTGCGCTTTTCACGGCTCAGAGAACGCGCTCTTGAAGTAATCTTGACAGTGTAATAATCCGCCAAGTGTTTAGGGGGGCGGCTCCTACGTTTCGGGGGTTTGAGAAGGGCATCCTTCCACGGCCTTGTCCCCCAAAGAGCCCCCAACTTCGAAGACTTTTCCGGTCCAACCTCTTCTGAAGGTTTTAAAACCTGGTCGGCTTGAAACGCAACGATGTCGTTAGCAGAGCTACCCGACTGCTTTACACTGTCTTTAGGATTGTATGATCCAACCATCATGGATCTCTCTAGCCCAACATGTGCTTAGACCCACCAGCACTTGGATCCACGACCTCATGTGGGCCAGCTGTAAGTGCACTTTCAACAGCCTTATAATCAGGCCCAAAGAACATACTATCGCACGATACCTCACGCTTCGAAGACTCGGCACCGACCTTCCCAGCTGTACATGAGCTGCCGTGATCCATGGAGATTGGAGATCTAACCAAATCCCCCTGAATAACGGGAAGATCAGAGCTTAGCTCAACCGACGCGCCAATCACGGGATTTGATTTCGGAGCCTCACCATTGCTGGATGACTTCGCCGGTGATGCAACCGGAGCCCCAATCTCTTTGCCTCCTGTGATCGCAAGCTTCGGCCCCTAAGATGGATGCTCTATTTCTGGTAGCTAGGAATAGAGCATGGTCTCTGTTTTCCGAACTCAACGAAACGGTCCGGAATCATGTCCTCTTCCTTCCGCCGACGAGCAACAACAACAAATAGGATGTATCCATTTATTTTGAATCCATTTAGCCCCTCAATGGCCTGAGCAGCATCAAACTTGGATTCAAACCGGATGAAACCGAAATAACGACCTTGGCGATTCGGTCGCTTAGGGACAGACGCTGACACGATCTTACCGAATGAACCGAATACGTTTCGAACTCATTCCTCCGATGAATTGAATGGAAGAATACTGACATAAACTTCGTCTTCTTGAAGCACGTAACAGCTGCCCTGAGTAATCTTCCTCCCTGAGCGTAAACTTTGATCAACCCTCCTCGCCAAGGTCATCGATTCTGACGCTGTCACAGTACCTTTGTTTGTGCAGGAAGGGCCATCCACTGGCGCGGGTTTCTCCTTCGATTTGGCCTTCCCCTTACGAACTTTGCGGGCCGAACCACCCTTGAGACCTATTACCTTGGTAGTCTCCTTCACAAGTCGTGAATGAATCTTACAGTAGGTGTCGTATGAGGAGATCAAGAACAAGCAGAAGGAGGAAAAGGACATAAGTTTCTTCTCCTTCCTCCTCCTCACCTCAACAACCATTTTGTCTAATGGTGGTCACTTGATTGTGCATTACACTGGCTTGCTTGATGTAGTCTTGAGATCACTTCTACTTGGAGAAGAAGACCCTCTTGTCGTTGCGAGCCCA
>JAYMSV010002207.1:0-11418 GCA_036897745.1 Erodium moschatum
TTATAAGAAGAATGTTATAAATCTTTGATCAAAATTTCCCAGCAACAGTGAGACATAGAGCAGTCAAGCAAAGTCCAACCCAAATGAGAAGAACATATTTCAGAAGAAACCAAAACCAACCCAATTACAAACAACAGGGGTCGGATCATAAGCAAATTACCTGAACTCCAAAACATAGAGTAAGAAGAAGAAAAAAAGAAACTTTAAAATAAAAAGACATTGAGAGATACAGTAGAGTAAAAAAATAGTTCTTACAATAGCACTCTGGGTTCGTCGATGGCCAGCCCTAATCACAGAAAATCTCGAGAAAATACCCATCTTTCTTTTGAAACCCTTAACCTCAGAACTCAAAACTCACACAAAATGGTGTTCTGATCTCCACTTCAATCAATCATCAAAATAAATACGCTATTTGATGCTGATGGAAAATGGCGACTTGGGTTTTTCAGAAAACAAAAGAAAAACTCTCTTTCTCTGCATAAATTTTGAAGAAACAACAGGAAAAAATGTATAAATTTTGAAACTTTGTTGGGAGATAAATCAGGAGAAGCTTGTGGAGGAGAAGGGAACGACGGTAAGGGGCATTCCCAGCAACGACCCCTTACGCAAAAGCCAGTGCAAATGGACTGGTCAGAGCTTAATGTGAAGCTTAAGCTTTGACAATGGCGATTCCAACTTTAATCTGAAACAGTGTGTGTGCGCGTGGTCTGTATCTAGCAAGCACCACGCGCCATTTCCTGATAAAAATTTAGATGGGCCTGTAATGGGCTGGACTCGTGAAACGTCAGTGCATCGGACTTGGATTGACTTGTGAATGCGATACGGTTGTACGAGTCGGACGGTTGCAACCGGACCCAAACTCAGAGGACTCACTGAGTTGACTCGCTCGAGTTGCGTCTCTGCAAAAGTGTCTGAGCGGTCTTTATAAACCAGTTGGAAGAGCCAGTTCCTCTTCTCTACGGTGGTTCGGTTCATTACAGTGCTTCTCCGATCTCCGAGTGAACTCATAAATTGGCTCTGCAATCAGAAAGCGATGAGCGACGAGCTTTTCGGAGAATGGGACGCAGATTTTCTCGACCAACTCATCCAAATCGAAGAGCGAGCAGTCTCGACCCAGTACGATAACCTCCATCAGCCACCGCCATCTTTCTCCGACTTCCCGGCGCCGCCGCGTTCTCACAACAATGCCGTAAACATCAGCTACTCGCCGCCGCGTGAGCTGACTCAGAGAACTCCTAGTAACGCCCCTTTAAGTCGCTCCCACAATGGCATTTCCAATTCCGAGTCCGTTTCTCCTTCCGTCCCCTCCGACCAGGAGCTTGAAATGGAACGCTTAAAGGTTAGGTTTTTTTGGTTCTTGCTGTCCTCTTTGTGTTTGGTTTCTAGGAAAGTGTGGGAAACCATATCACATCAGGTTGGGGTTTTGTTACTTTTCTTGCGATTAAAACTTGATTTGAAACTTTATTCAAACAAGGAAATGTTAAGAACAATGTGGAGAGTTTCATGATGAAAAATATCAAACAAGTGTTGTGTGAATGTATTTATTTGTTTTAGGGCTTGAGAGAAGGATTCTAACTATTAGATGATTGGTCCTTGACAGGGGCAATTGGAGCATGTCAGAAAGCAGCTCTCTAGCCTGGTATGTTTATGTTATATATAATCACTCCAGTTGAGTTCGGATTACGAAATGATTGGATGTTAATTTAGTTGCATTATAGTACTTGGAGGAGCTTCTTCAGAAATGCTTGATTTTGGCAAAAAATAAATGGTGTTTTTGATTTCTGTCTTGCATTTTTTCACGCTCATCCCAGAAATATTAAATCTTATGCATGCATTGATAATGGATGTTCCAATTTTCTGTTTACCTGATTTTAAATCCACTGGCTGTTCGCCTCATATTTCTACTTGTAACATAACCATCTCAAAAGCTTTATTTTCTACCGAAGTATTTGGGAATAATATGCCAATGTAAACTTTCAGGAGCAAGAGTGCTTTGAACTTAGGAAGGAAAGAGACAAGAAAGATGATCAGATGAGATCTGTATATTCTAGAAACGAAGAAAAGGATGATGTTGAGCACTCATATCAAAGATTACAAAAAGCAAAAAGTGCTGATGCTCAGCTTGTCTCTAGGATTGATATTGGTGAGATAGGATTAAGTATGCGTCTATTTGCTTTGCAGTTGTGTTACTATTATGTTACACTATATCTCTGTTTTGACATTTCAGCTACTTGTCATTTTCTATTAGCTACATCAACCTGTAAAGCTGTTGGAGTTCAGACGGAGAAAAGTGATGACTGTCCTAACTTAGCCTTAAATGATGATGTTCCTGTGAGTCATGAGCTTTCCAAGAAGTTGCAGACCATTTGGGGTTCTTCAGGCGATCAAAACATGGGAAGAAATCTGATTTCAAAGCTGTTTGCAGCTTGTCCAACAGATTTTCATGTCCTTTTTGGGTGCCTTAGTAGCAATACAACCTCTAAATTAGCATTGAGCCCTCTACCAATTGGCCACCAGCATGATTTAGGTTTGGCACATAATATTCCCTCTGTCAGTACCTCTGATGCTGCAAAAGTGTCTCGTCTCTACTCTGTGTTGACGAAGGTATTTCTGGTGCCTCTTTTGTGGTATATTTGTAATTGTTTTGTTTGGAATTTTCATTTGTTTGTTCCTGACTTCCTATAATTATTTCAAGAAAAGATGGGGTCACTTTTTCATGCCTGCCGCTGCATTTATGCTAGGTGCTGCGAATGATTAGTGGCTATGGTTAATAAGTATAGTACTGTGTATAATATTTTTCATTAAGATGGTGTCGGCCAAGCCTTGTGCAACTGAACTTCATAACTCTAAAATACATATACAGAAAAGCTCCCGTTTATTGTGAAGTACAATACTACATTTTGTGCTTACTATGTCATGCATATGCAAACTCCTGATATATTGTGGACATGCTAACCCATTTTTACTTGCTTAATTGCATTATGAATTTCTGACTAGATCTTAGATTCGTTAGCTAATTTGTATCTGTGTTGCAGATCAGTAACGGAATGGCACGACTGGAAGCTTTACTTGAACCATTACTCGATCTCTGTAGACTTGAAAGTGTAAGTTCTGTCAGACATCTTATTTGAACTGCTTCATAACTTTCTGTTCTTTTCTTATCTGAGCAGTCTTGATTATTTTGATTAGCTCTCTCACTGTATCTTTTCATACAACAATTCTAGATTTTGACTAGCACAAGGGATTGGAATTGTTAAAGCCTTTTTACCATTTCATCAATTCACTCCATTTATTGTTATAAAATCAAATGAATATACATTTTAAATTTAGCATATAGTTATAGTCTTGTAACTCTTGTTGGGATATATTGCATGTGATGAGCATTTCTTGTAGCTTGCATGCTTTGATAGACACCTTGATAGCATAATTTTGGCCTTTTCATTTTTGCTTGCATTTTTTTAAAGATGGGTGTTAAATAATTGAACTGGATCAGATATCATGCTTAAAGTCTCTTGTTCTACCTAATGCATATTTATTATTTGGGTTGAGGTTTGTGTCTTATGCACGCCACTTTCAAGGCTATGTGACTTTACTTCTTGAATATAATTAACTCTGCAGTTCTGTTCTTTCCGCCTCTCTTTTTTTCCATTTTTACTGGTACCATTTTCTTCCCATATATTAAACGTCTTTGTTTTTTGTGCAGACTGCCATTGCTCATAGATCTTTACGTGTGCTACATGTGGTTCTGAAACACTTTTTGAGTTTCGAAAGTAAACCTGAAGGAAGGTATATAGCTCGAACTGCTCAACTTTTAGTCTCTTCAAATCTTTTTATCTTAAGTTTGCACTTCATATATGGTGGTGAGTGGTCCTATAACTCCTGTTGTATGCTAGTTCATTTTCATTGGTTACTATTAACCATTATGAAATTATTTATTTTCCACTTTTTCTTACAATTTAAAAACAAGGATATTGTCAATTACAAATAATTATCACTTTAAAATTCCAGACACGGGTTCTCTTACGTTTGTAATGCACAATTCATATCTCGTGGTCATAAGTTTTACTTAGTTATCTATCCTAAAAAAATTCTTTGTAAATATTTTGGTGGGTCTACGTATCATTTATAGTTGCGTGCTTATGAACTTATATTTGATCTTTCCAGTGCACTCTACTCAGGGACAATGTCTTGATCGAGGGACTTCAATCTGGCAACAGCATTCTGGATCTTAGTGGACTTGAAGGAGCAACATGTAGAAGGCCTTTACCAATGAGCAGGGATGAAACATCCTCTGTTGGTCGTAGTCCACTTGGGCTTGTATTTCCTGAGGCTAAAATTCTAAGCAAGAGCTGCTATAATCACGGCACTGCCATGTCAGTTTCTCATGTTGATTGGCTTGCTCTCTTTGAAGTGATGCGGCAAATTGCAACGAAGAATGAAGAGTGTATAAGAGTGGTGGCTGTCTCTATAATGAATTTGATTATAATGAGAAGTAACGCTTATATGGAGAGAGAGAAGTAAGTTCTGTACTGTCATTTCCACTGTTCTGTGGTCTTTTCTTTATCTCACACGTCATAAAATTATGCTTGTGACAGGTTCGGGCAGACTCTGGTATTTGAGAGTGTTTCAGTACTGCTGAAAAAGGAGTCTGGCACACTTGTTCAAAACAAAGCTATGCAACTTATCTACCTGCTATTAAATTGTAAGTTCAAACAATTCGTTTCTCCTTCCTTGCTACTGTGCAGATGATCTTGTGGACTTTGCCGCTCTACTCTATCCAATTGCTTTGTATATGCTTGCTTTTATTTCTGTTATTTTGATCTCATAGGCTCATATCTTTGCTTTTGAATCATTTAATCAGCATGCTTTTGTTCTGTAGTGATCTTTTGGAAATATTTGTTTCCACTTATAGTAGGATATAATTTAGCTTTAGAATTTACACCATGATTAATGGAAAGTATGGATTTTCATCGAAATCCACCAAACCTGTAAAATACAACACCACGAATCTGTACATCATAACTGAGGAAAATATATTAAATAACATTCAAAACAAGAAAAATGTAAGGTAAAAGCACGCATATAACTATAAAATGTTAAGATTGCAGCACATTGCTTAAGCAGAGCCTTACGTGTTCTAGTTTGTTGAAGCTGAGATCAATAGCTTTTTTCTCACTCTAATTTTGGATCCTGACTTCTGTGTTTTATTTGAACTATCCATTCATGCACTGTTCTTACTAACATATTTTGCCTTTCTGCTGAACTGAAGGCCCAAAAATACTGGCCATTTTCTGCTCTAGTTGTAAAGGGGATGGGGATAAAGCTGGAAGCTCTTCTGTTCAAGGATTTGGTATGCTTCTTGAAGGTTTAGCAGACTGCCTTTCTAACTGTGGAATTGGTACTGAGGTAGACATGACCTTTTTTATTAGTGAGAATTCTTTTCCCCAATTTATTTCTTAGTTTTGTGCATCCATTTTCCTTTACATATGCAAGAGAGTCGTCACGAATAGTATCCATTTTCCATTTTCCTATTGATAGAGATGCAAAATAGTATCTTCTTTACAATTTGACATGAATATGCATGCATGCAGGACTTGAGACTTCGAAGAAATGCAATCAACGTGCTTGCATTCTTATCCTCATCTGGGAAACCTGGCCTTGAAATTCTGCTGGGATACAAACTATGCAGAGGGGTCAACTTCCTTATGTTAATTCTGCAAGTATTAGTATCTGAAATTGATGCAGAGGCAGCAGCACCATCTCCTATGCCACCAGAAGTTTCCAAGGAGAGGTAACGATATGCAAGAGATGTCTGAGGAAGTCACATTCTTATCTTTATATCCCGGATCATTTCATTTGACTCTAAACATCATCACTTCAATTGCAGGACCTTGCTGATGAGGGAGGGTTTGATTTTGCTGAACAGACTTGTGTCAAGCCCAGCACACTCTGCTACTGTCATGAGGGAATTAACAAATGGCAGAGACATGGTGAGCCTGACTATCAACATCGCAAGCAGGTTGTCATGGAAAGAGCAGAGACTTGGTCAACCAGACAGAAAAATACGGGAATCTGAAGTTCTTGACTTAGCTCGAGTGTTTAAGAAAAGGGTCTTCTCTTATGTGGGAGATAATGTATCGTAAGAGTATCTTGCAGGCATTGCTTCAGGGAACTGTACATTTCACATTCACCCAAAGTAGTGGTTTCAAGGATGGAGGAAAAAGGAGCGGCACTAAGCTGGAAAATTCTCAAATCTATGAAGACAAGTACATATAGAGCTGATATTCTTCAGAGTTGTACCCTTGAAAATTCGAAATAGGTCATGATTTTGGTCTGATTGTTCGTACTGAGTTCTACCACTATTGCTTATCCATTTTGGCTGCAATGAATTGATGTTAGGATATAATATTTTTGGTTATAATGGCTGTGAATGTAAATTTGCAGGTCCTTTTGGAGTTGATAATGGAACATATTTGCATATCATTGTTTTTATTATATCAATATGTCATCAAATAGATTCGTATGTATAAACATTGACTATGATTGGGTTCAGGAACCAAAATTGTTCGTGATTCACACCAAAAAAAAAACAAATTCATAACCCTGAAATTAGTTTATGTTTGTCATAACTCATATGTATAGTAAAAAAAATGAAAGGGATAATTTACTAATCCTGTCATATATTTTTTCCTTATCATAACTTTTGATTTTTTTTTACAAAATCACATTAAATTTCTTGTCTTACTCTATTTTAATAACAAATGACAAAAATATTACTATCACTTTTAAAAAAATGCACATTGCATCAATAAATTTTACCAAGTTCCCCTAACTGATCCATTGGGAACTTTAGGGTTTAGTTGGGTGAGAATATTAACAAGATTAGTGTATTTTGTAATACGATCCTACAATGATTTTTGAACTTTAAGATTAACCATTACAGTTGTCTACAAAAGACACTGAAGAAATCAATGAAAAATAAATAATACTTTTAATTTCTAATAAAAAAAAATCCTGCTTGAATATCCATAGTATATCCTTAATACAATACTGAGGTACGGACCAAAATTAACATTACAAGCCTTCTGCGTAGTGATGCATGATATTGAGATCAGCCTCCTCTGCTGGAAATACTAAAAATAGAAATCCAATTTCTATAGTAAATCTATAATCAGCCAGCAGAGCCTACTGGGAATTCAGAGGACTTTGTGATTTACTCTTCATCATCAGAGTCGTTGAATGTAATTTTCTTAGCTTTTGGAGCATCAGCAGAAATTTCTCTGAAATGAGCCCCATAGAGCTTTGACTCCTGTTCATTAAAAAAACAACAGTATCAGATTTTTAGTGCCAACAAAGCCATTCACACAAAGCAATTACTAATTCAAGCAAATTAAGAAAGGGTGAAGATAAATATTATACCTTTTTCTTCACATGGGTGCCAAATTTCAAAAGGGATTCTGGAACTACCTGCCCAGCTTCCCTAAGAACATTCACCAGTTCTCCAGAAAGTCCCTGGAATTATCTCACAAGATCAAAACTTTGGCACCAAAAAGATAAGAGCTTGGCCCAGAATATTAGGGCCTGTATGGCCCAAATCTTTGGAATTCTACCTTGTTTTCTTTCGTGAAGAATGTGTGGGCAATACCCTTTTTACCGGCCCGGCCAGTCCTCCCAATCCTGTGAACGTAATCCTCTGTAGTGAGGGGGAAACTATAGTTGATAACTACTTCAACATCCGGTATATCCAACCCTCTTGCAGCCACATCAGTTGCTATCTGCAGATATATGATGTGGAAGAAGAACGTGAACGGCGAGTTAATGAGTTGAACAAGAGAGGGAAAATAATAAACAGTAATTAAGATTATAGTATTTTTGCTTCACTGCTTTATTAGAAGACCAATCAAAAGTAACCATACCATCAAAGGACAGCTTCCTTCCTTGAATAAAGCCAGTGCCCTTGTACGTTCAGATTGTGCTTTATCTCCTTGTATAGAAACAACCTTCAAACCACTAGAAAGCCATACAGAGAACATATTGAAGAAAAATTAAAAAACAATATTTCTAAAGTCATCGGCTGCTTTCCAATTGGAGTTGTCTTTTAACAGCTGACCCAAGTAGAAAAAGGGATACTCTCATGATAAAACACTAATCTTGTCACATTTTTCACTTATCTACTCCGACATTTAAAAAATCACTTTACTCTATTTTGATTATAATTGACCAAAATACCCTTTATTTTTCAAAAGTCTTCAATAGTATGCTACTGCCTACTATAGTAAATTTTGTCCGAGTCCCTTAAATTGACAGTGTAGTTAGGTGGAATAAATTTAAAGTCAGTGTAGTTAAGTGAGAAATGTGACAAAGTTGTGCAGATAATCTGAGATTATCCCTAGAAAAAAATAACAACATACCTTCTTTTTAGCATATTCTCAACACGGGTAGCTTCTAACTTGTACAAGACAAAGACCAATACTCTATTCCTGAATTTTTGAAGGTACAACATGAATAAATTTTATTAGTGGATGAGATACATCTGAAAATAAGAGATTATGCTGAAATCTCTACATATAAATTAAAGAACAATCAGTACCTTTGGTTTTTGTGATATTTTTCTAACAGAGCAAGCAATCGATCATCTCGGGCATTGATATCCAAAACCTTTGGATGCAAAAGAGAATTTGAGTATCCAAGACATGTGTACAAAACAAATACAAATTACTCATCTAGAAGTGAGCGAGCATACCTCAACTATCTGCATAACATCATGGTTGGCAGCTAAATCCTCGGATCCTACAACAACCTGTAACAAGGACCGTTATTTTTCTTGAAAGTGGACAAATAACACCATAGGTTCATCACAGATGGAGATGCAAACCTTAATAGGGTTAGGATCCATGAACTCCTGAGCTAGCTGATGAACAACAGTAGGCCATGTAGCACTGAACATTACCATTTGGCGAGCTGCACATTTTGAAGAGATTCATACTACACCTTAAATACTAGATTAGTAAATTTCTAGATAAATTGTGCATCCAGAATGGAAACAACAGGACTCAATAGGTATTTCTAATCTTGTGTATGATATTGATGTCCACAGAACGGTCAAATTATAATGGTTTTCTCTTAATATATTCACAGTTTCAAAATAACAAGGTGTACATAGCAACCATCCAATAAAAAGAAAAGGAAAGAACAATTGATATAAAAGGTGTAAAAAATATAGCTCGTGAAAACTGAAAATGCTATTTTTCATGCTGCATACCAGAACATGTTTGGCTCAGTATCGCGCGAACCTCTTTTTCAAATCCCATGTCAAGCATACGATCCGCTTCATCCAAGACCTACAAAATAATTATGGCCAAGTTTGCTAATATTATAGTGATTTTTGTCAGCCAAAATAAAATGAAGATTTCTCTTACATCAGTAACAAATGAAGTTCAAGGATAGACTATCACTATACTGATGTGCATTCATGGGGAAATAAAATACAAAAAATGAGGATTAGCTAATAACTTTTCAGCAAGGTGTTTACATACCACAAAAGATACTTCTTTGAGGCTACATACACCCATTTCAATCAGATCCCTCAACCGACCTGGAGTCCCAATGACAATGTCCTGAGTGTGCCCAAAAACAATGTAGATAGAGTAATTAAAAAAATTATGACTATTAAGAGAGCAACAAGCAGGAGAAATCATCTATAAACAGCTTGAGGATATAAAAAAATCCAACAATATAGAGCGAGAATCAGTGCTTAAAAACACACGCATTTGATTATGGTGCACCAGGTATAACGAAAAAAAGAATGCTCTAGCTTGGGAACGATTATAAATGAACCTAATTTTCCTCATGTTATCTTGTATTGTCTTTCACCAATTACCCCAACCACTACATAGTAATTATGTTTTACATGTCAATCAAATTTAATTAGTTTTTTTACTTGTAAGATAATGAGAAATTAAATTGGAACTTAATGACAGTCACTGGAAGAAATGTGTATGATGCATACACAAATTCCATAACTCAATGACCTTAAGGAATATCATACAATGTGCAGGTAAACATAATATGCAAAATAAGAAGGCTAACTTCTGAAGGTAATTACAGAACTCTAGACTATTAACTGCAAACAAAAATCTTATCCCGTTTTCAAAAAATTATGAAAATGACAAAAACCAACAAATATTAATCACTACATCATACACAACAAGGTAACAAACTACTTACGACGCCGGCCTGCAGAGCAGATATCTGAGGCTTTTTAGCTGTTCCTCCATACACACAAATAGATCTCAGTCCACAAGTTTTCCCAGCATCACATATAACATCTGAAATCTAAGAACACAATAAACAGGTAGGAGTTAAGAAGAGGGAAAACATGTGTGAGGAGTAATCAAAATTTTGAAATAAATATAAATCAATATACTAGCTGCAATAAATTTAAGTCAATATTTTAATATGTGGATTTCTTGCCCTCTTCTGTGACAAATTATTCTACAAAGCAATATCCACGAATGTAGCATGATTAAATAATGTAACTCCAATAGTGTAGTTGGCCAATTAAATATGGAACGCCAACAAGGCCCTGGGTTTCAAGTTATAAGCATAATACTAGTTACCTCCAAGGTCATGCTTGTGCCCTGTTTTCTCTTTAGCAACTCCTCTAAACTCTCTAACAATATAGGAGAAGCTCATGGCTAAATATCTAGAATGTTCACACAGAAAGTCCTCTTTTATCTATTTTTAACCACTAAAATCAAAAGGAACTAAACAACACACCATTTTGTTGTGTGATCTGCAAGCAAACCAAGTCATTCAAATCATTTATCATTTAAATAAATATTTTGTTGCTAACAAGTGTAATTACTCATAAAAAGGATACCTGTTGCATCTAGTACTCTTAGAAATTCCATTGAACCGCCTATTCACTAAAGCTAATATTTTAAGCTATGCACATTGAAAACGGTAAGCAAATGAGCATTCAAGATCATAACATGGATCAACGGAAACACGTACTTGTTGAGCTAGCTCCCTGGTAGGTGAGAGCACTAGGCACAGTGGATTAGCCCTCTTTGCCATTTTACCCTGCCTCTTGCCCATAATATGCATAATGGCTGGAATACCAAAGGCCAGAGTCTTCCCTGCAATAAGGAATCGAAACAACAATGAATCAAACAAATTACAATCACTCTACAACACTCAAAAGCCTACTCTGCAAACTCAAAACAACGAAATTTACCTGACCCAGTAGCTGCAATCCCAATAAGGTCACGGTTGTCCAGCAAAAATGGCCATGTATTAGCCTGAATCGGCGACGGGCTCTTGAAGTTTTTGCAGCAAGCCAGCACATTGCTAGGAAGCTTGGAGTCCTCGAACGACTTCAGCGGCGCGTACTTCACATCCTTCACTCCCTTTCCC
>JAYMSV010002208.1:0-11418 GCA_036897745.1 Erodium moschatum
GGACACCCTCGTACACACGCTCCACTTCAGCTTCCCATTCCGATTCTGTATCTAGCAGTCCCTTGCTTCCCCTCAATCCGACCCCAAAACCCAACTCGCCGGACTACCCAGCTCCGAGCCGGCCTCCGCCACCTCCTCCGCCGCAGCAGCCAAGAACTCCGTCTCTGTCGTCCTCGTCCCCAGTGATAGATTCCGGGAATACCCTTAACTCTCCGGCGAGGATTTCAAATGTTTCCGCCACGAGCAACGGCAGTGGCAGTCCTCATCCAGTCGCACCTATGAAACTGCCACCACCGCCTCCGCCGCTTCCGCCGCCGCGGTTCTGGGAAGCTCCGGCAACTCCTAGTATAGCTCAAGAGCCCATTTCTGGGCCTCCGGTCCACGTAGCGCCGTCTAGACCGGTTGTGTTACAGAGCTTGGCGCCAATCTCACCCGCTCAAGATCAATCATCCCAAAGCGATGGAGCAGCTGAAACTCCAAGGCCAAAGCTGAAACCTTTACACTGGGACAAGGTTAGAGCCAGCTCCGATCGAGTCATGGTGTGGGATCAGATCAAAACGAGCTCTTTCCAGTAAGATTCTCTGCCTCCATGGAAGGTAATTCATTACTCTCCATAACTGGCATGGTTTCTAAACTTGCAACAACTCGGATCATTGCAGATTGAATGAAGAAATGATTGAGACTCTATTCACCGTGAATGGCCCGAGTCCTACTCCCAAAGATAATGTTCGAAGACAAGTCTTACCAGCAACCCAGCAAGAGAATCGTGTTCTTGACCCAAAGAAGTCTCAGAACATTGCCATTTTGTTGAGGGCGCTAAATGTGACCATTGATGAAGTTTGTGAAGCTCTTCTCGAAGGTAACGAGGTTATCTGAGCACAAACTTGCTGTAGATTCGATGAACTTTCTTGATTCATGATATTTTTGTGACCTAAAAACAGGAAATGCAGACACACTGGGAACAGAACTTCTTGAAAGCTTGTTGAAAATGGCTCCAACCAAAGAAGAAGAGCGAAAACTGAAAGAGTTCAAGGATGAAACTCCAATCAAGCTCGGCCCTGCTGAGAAATTTCTCAAGGCTGTGCTCGATATACCCTTTGCCTTCAAAAGGGTTGAAGCAATGCTTTATATAACCAATTTCGATTCAGAAGTTCAATACCTTTTCAAGTCCTTCGAGACTCTGGAGGTAAAAGTCTTTCATCTTCAGTTCTCACAAGCTTGGTACTTTGGTCTGCAATCTTGCTACTAACTCAATCTCCCTTTAACAGGCAGCTTGTGAGGAACTTAGGGCTAGCAGAATGTTCCTGAAGCTTCTAGAAGCTGTGCTCAAGACTGGGAATCGAATGAATGTTGGCACAAATCGCGGTGATGCTCATGCTTTCAAGCTCGACACACTCCTCAAGCTTGCTGATGTCAAGGGTGCTGATGGAAAAACAACCCTCTTGCATTTTGTAGTTCAAGAGATCATCAAAGCTGAAGGCTATCGTCAAACCAGTGCCACAAACATTCCAGAGATCGAACAATCTCAAGAATCTCCTCTCCAAGACGTTGAATTCAGAAAACTCGGTCTACAAGTTGTTTCTAGCCTTTGTGGTGAGCTCACAAGTGTGAAAAAAGCAGCAGCAATGGATTCTGATGTGCTGAGCAGTGAAGTCATGAAGCTTGCTGGAGGGATATCGAAAATAGAGGAGGTAGTGACATTAAATGAGAGTAGCCAGAAATTTTCTGAGTCGATAAATGGGTTCTTGAAGAAGGCCAAAGAGGAAATTGGGAGGATTCAAGCTCAAGAGAAGGTTGCTTTCTCTATGGTGAGGGAAATAACTGAGTATTTCCATGGAAACTCAAGTAAAGAAGAAGCTCACAGGTTCAGGATTTTCATGGTGGTCAGAGATTTTCTCTCTGAACTCGATAAAGTGTGCAAGGAAGTGGGGAAGATCAATGAGAGAACTATTGTTGGTGCAGCACGCAGTCAAGTTCCAGCACCTCCGTTTCATGATGGCCTCTATTTCAGATGATCAAGCTTTGATCTTTTTGCTGAATCAGGATGTACCTGCAGGAATTGGTCATTAATACTTGTTAGTTTCAGATTATAAGCTTCGTGAACATGAAATCTATATGTACATTACAGTAGCGAAATATATGAGGAAGAAATAATCTGGTTTTGCAGGTATAGCTTGATCTGTTATGCAAATCTAAAACAAAATTGGGTCCACATATCTACATAGTAATGCTGAATTCAAATAGACTCAAAAGCTTTAATCAGAGCCAAAATTTATTGCACAATCAGAGGAAGGTCCAATATAAGAGTCTGTTCCAAATTTCATTGTTTTGTTTCTGTTTGAAGAATGAAATTACATAGCCTCCATGCTTTAATGTGAATCTAAAAGTTCCTGCCTGCCCTTCCTTCACATGAGATATGTTCATTTAGGACACAGTGAACTTAGAACCCTCAGCATCCATCCTTTCAAGAACCCTCCGGCCTTCCTCTTCTGTAGCGGGGACAACATTGCGGATCCTCAATCCATTTTTCATGGCCTCAGGAGGGACAGTAAATGTGAAGTAGAATTTGTTTGATACCTGTTCAATTTGCAAAGTGAATGTAATTCCAGAATGTAAGAATCTCAGTTTGAATGTATAGATCAACATAAATGACAAAAAGGGTAATCAATGAGGGTCTAGACCATTTGTGTTAATTTACTTATACTTCTCACCTCACTGCACCTGAGCTCCGGCTGTGTGACATGTGCCACAACTTCTACGTTGATCATAGGTTTCTCAGGGTTCTCGAGTTCTGTAAATAGTACACAGGACTTGAAACGGAGGAAATTTCCAACATCAACCTGCATCAGCAAGATAGATATTCAATTCCATCATCTGTAACACAATCCCAGTATCTGAAGACTCTTGACTATGAACTTTGGCAAGCTAAGTTGACAAATTTCATGACCTAGTGTTTCAAGATTGACTACAACAACAATTCCTAAGTAAGCAAGCCCTCATTGAAGCTGGAATAGCCCCCCACTACAGATGCTCTAAGTTGAATTGCATTTTAACCTCCAAGAACTCCTCTTCGAAGAAACACTATGCAATGGCTTTTCGGTCCTGTTATATAATCTATATGGTCATGGCCCAGAAGGCAGTAAAGGAGCAACTCACAGGTTTTAAGAAATCAACATGATCAACTTCCACAAACTGTGGCGCGATTCCAGCAAAGGCATAAGTTGTCGAGAAGGCCAATTCAAATGCTTTTTGCATCAGAAACCCTCCAAAAATCCTCCCATAGACATTTCTTTGCTGTGGTTGGCACATGAAAGAGTTCTCTAGGCAAGTATCTCTTATGAGAATGCTATCTCTGTCTGCTAAAGCGGGCAAGTCACAGAATATCCGTCCTTCAGACAACAATAGTTGGAGCCTGTTTATGTCTTCGCTAGTCATTTCTGTTTTATATTCAGCTCTTTTCTTTTTCTTTATCTTGTTCCTTTCTTCAGCTTCTTCCCAGAGTAATTTTTCTTTTTCTGTTTCAGGTAAGATGTGATTAATTGGAGCAGACTTTCCTGTCTTTGAGTCACGAGCCACAAATGTGAAGTTGGCTACCAGAGCAAGCGAGTCCAAGGTATCTGGGGCATCTGCAAAAGAATTTCCATTATAACACTTTTTACTAAAAGATGAAGTCTTCAGATAAAGCAATTCCATCAAGGAAACAAATCCAGCTTTATTTGATTTTTTTTTTCAATTATTCTACTGGTTGGTAATATGCATAGGGACCTGAACAACACTAGGCAAGTAATTATAATGGGCCATGAAGAACCAAAAGATGAAATATGCAAGAAATAAACAAGAACCTTTTTGGTAGTGTTGTCCTATAAGATATGAATTATGATCATTACGATGGTCTCACCAAAATACATAACACCAAAAAGCAACTCCTCTTATAATCATGCCTTAAGGTTTTCCAAAGGCCCTATGCTCAATGTTGTGTTTTATCTGCTACAAACTAATCACATGGAGCAATTTAAACAATCAAATAATAGGTACCAAATTTTTTCTGGGTATCTAATGTGATTTTTGCATGATGAGCTTCAACTAGTTCTTGGTTTGAAATAAAAAATACTATCTGACAATGACTGCTAAGATCGGTACTGCAATACTTCAAATGTATTTAGTCCAAATAGATTTCAGTGACACACAGCTAACTACAAGACTCATATTTTCTCTCTTTCTCGTAAAGTTAACTACAATTCATGTAACCATTTTGAGCAACTCCTACTACTAGCTTATACAGTTTGTTACTATTATCAACGGAAATCAGACAAGTGAGTCAACTTGAAACTTTGACTTCACTACATGATGCTACATCATAGAACAGCTCAAATTCTATGAACATTAACTGAAGATCTTTCAAGTTATGCATATTAGTCTGCTACTAGGAACATGTTACTCAACATCCATTTATTCACAACTACAACTGTCTAGCTTTCACACTCATATAAGGGTGGAAAAGAACACGAGGATTCCAGTTCATAGTAACAATCAAAGGCAACACAAAAACATTAGCAAACGAATACCTTCACTGAGTTGAGACACTTCCAGCTGAATCTCCATGGATGACCGACCAACCCATGTAACAGAACCAACTATATTTACATCAGTTTGGATAGAAATTGGTTTCTTTAGAACCATTTTGTCAACCGAAGCAGTAACTAGTAACAATGGCCTTCTCGTTCCATCATCATTGAAGCAGTGCTGGTCACAAGTAAAACAATATGCCCCAAAAGAACAGAAATTCATTTAAGTTTCTCACAAATGAACTATGAATATTTTCAGGCAGATAAGCAGTTTGAGTTCAACCCCACACCAAACTCAACTAACTAACAACAAGTCAGGGCAACAATAGCAATCCAATTTTTCAACTGAGTTTCAATACCAAGCACTATCAATGAATACAATTTGAATTCACAAAACTGAAAAGGCACGCACCTTCAAGGAAATGGTACCAGCAAGAGCATCAAGATCTTCAAGCAACTTCCCAATCCTCATCTTATTCCAAGGGTTCCTATACTGTTCTCGGAGTATCAAATCAGACGAGAACTTGTACAGAATGCTAGTTCTGCTCTGAGACGGAGTCTTGGACGCCAATTCACCTTGTGTAGCCGCATCAACTGGGCTCTCGAACATTCTAGATCTTGCTTCCCATAGAGCATTGGTCACCGGAGAGTGGTACACCCCGGGCCACAGACTAATCGGTTTCCGAATCGAAGAGCCAGCATCAATGGGGGAAGCCTCAGGCGTTGAATCGGAGGGAGGAGACACTTTTGGGTCTGAACTCGAAGTTGAAAACGACCCGGTCTGAGAGATCGGAAGAGAAGATGTGATATTGAAAAGGGGTTTGGGCAGTTTTGAAGAACCGGTGAAGTGGGCAGTGATCGTGATGAGTTTACAGTGAAAGCGAGACCTTAGCGAAGCCGAAGAGGAGCAGGAGCAGGAGCAGGAGCTGGAGGATCGGGCGAGTGGCGGAACACCAGGAAGCGATGTTTGGCATCTGTGGAAGCGAGAGAGGAGAGCTTGAAGTGGCGGCGACAATGGCAGCGGTCCGAGGAAGGTGGGTCTGTAGAGTTCGAGAAGAGGGACTGATTTTCTCATGGTGCAGTAACAGCAAAATTGAAGTTGAATCAGCTCTCGTCTTTTTCTTATATTCTTCAACCGGCATCCAAACAAATCAACTGATATATTTGTTTTAACTAACTCTACCCTTATTTCGAATAGGTATTAATGATCGTATAAAAGCATTATTAATATTTAAAACAAAAGAATTTATACTAGGCATTAAAGAGATCCAATAACCTTTTTTTCTAAAAGAAAGATTAGGCCTGGATAGGATTGTCTATAAAACAAAAATAGCCCTCTCTTTTTTCTTCATACACAAGTAACAAAAACTCATTCAATTTCATGGAAACTGTATTTGAAGTCAACCATGACATGAGATGTAAATACTTGACAGAGAAATAGAACTAAACTAGTCCCTTTTCCTTTTCATTTACAGACTGAACTAGGTAAGTTATGTAATAATCTTTTAAGGAAGTTCAATTCTTTCACCACAAGATTGGATCCCAAAGCTGTCACAATAAAACGTAGTGCCGAGCTGGGAATGGCCCCAATGACTTCTTTGCTGCTATCACTTTGCTCACCAGCAACCTCCATTTTGTCTCGTCTTTCTTGCTCTGATGCAGCATTTTTTCCTTAAAATGCCTGCAAAAAACACAGTAAAATGTTACCACTTCTACAGCCAGATTCATATATTGTGTTCAATCATATAGTTGTTCTGAGGATTCTAGCAATCTGGGCAACAATCAAGAACACAGGGTCCGGCTGTTATGGATCCTTAAAGTCTATATGCACTTAATTAATTTGGACCAGATTTCACCTATTGCCAGGATACATTCATAGACACATACATAACATAAGCCGCCAAATACAACAGATGAGTCAACGGGGAACAATGAACAGAGAGATCCCACGCCAGTTGGTGTAATTTCAAGTCATTCAAACAGATTATGCACATTGAGCATTGAAATATTCACAAGACACAATAGATTTTGGGGGAAATCTCGCTCAGCTACCCTTACGTATACACAATTCTCAACTAACTACCCCCAAGTTTAAAAAGTTTTTGACAGCCCCAACTTTCTTTAGTCTCCATTTGCCCCAATTCCGTCAACGATTGGATGTTAGATGACGAAAATACCCCCAGCTTTTATTTTTTACACGGGGGTATTTTCGTCGATTAACACCCAAAAGACATGATAGATTTTGCATGGTATACAGCATAAGTACACTGAATGTAGCTTTTATGTAAATGGATGTGTGTATACTTGATGGAAATGCCAAGCTTACCTGCAAAGAGGGACCTTGCAAGAATCAGGCTCATTGCACATACGAGAATGCAGTTCAAGAAGTTGCCACATGCGCTTGCAGTGAACACATCCACCGGGGACTCTCGTCTTACAATTGGAGAAATGACGGACCAGAGTTTCAAGTCCTTTGCAAGCAGGAAAGCTACAAGCAACCTGACTTCCTTTTAATACTTTGTCCCGAGGCCCAATAGTCCTACACCCATCCCTGCAAATGTGAATCAGGGCCTCCATTGCCTCGTGCAGTTACAAGTATATCATTTTCAATATGGTATCAGATTAGTACCTATTTTCTCTTCTATTTTCTTTAACCTCTCTTCCTTCCTCTGTGATGGAAAATTAAACCCGACATCCCAATCAGCACCCAAATGAAATAAGCATACCACCATAATACTATGCCGACTGTTTTGCGATGAATGCGTGGAAGATGTTGTTTTGAACTTAATAATGTACCATGAGATGACTGTCTATGTTGCCGTCACTTTTCTAGACCAGCATGACCCCCTAAGTTTAAACATCACTCAACTACCCCTAGGTATGCACCATTCTCAACTAACTACCTCTAAGTTTAGAAAGTTTGTGACAACCCCCTAAGTTTTTTAGTCTCAGTTTACCCCAATTCCGCCAACTTCTGGGTGTGAAATGATGAAAACACCCTCATGAAAAAATAGGGTTATTTTAACAGAATTGGGGTGAATTGAGAATGGTGCATATTAGGGGTAGTCGAGTGAGATTATCCCTAGTTAGTATGCAAATTTCAAAAGGGTTGACAAGATTTGCCCCCATGTGTAGAATCAAGTTAAGAGGGAAACAAAGTAGAGTGAGCGGATAAGAGAGATGTACTTACAGAGTCTGCTTCAACAACAGACTCAAGAAGCTCTTGTTCAAGTGCAGGATTAACACGTTTCATCACTTTCCAACCTTCAGTTGAAGCTATAGTTTTGAAGTCCTTCACAATCATACGAACACAGATGAACGAGAGCCGCGGAGCATCACATTTCCTGGCTAACTGAAGCACATCGATCACATTTTCTTTGGCCAGCCAATCCTGCTCTAGAAATTTTATACATGCTTCTTTCAGCAATGGAACTGAATAGGAATGTGATAAAACCAACAAATGGAGAACAAACTTCTTCATTTCTTCCTTTTCATAACTGCAACAGGATATTAAATTAGTGAGAGTTTTAGTAATGACCACCAAAACATTGCAAGAAGAAGTAACAAGAAATTTTTAATTTGAACTTTTAGTGATGACCCCCAAAACATTGCAAGAAAATAAGCAGAAATGCAAGCCTCTAGAACAAGGCCAACTTGAAGGCTATCATCAAAGAACATTACATCTAATACAAGCAGGATATTAATTAGCGCAGAACAAAAATTACCAACTACTATTTACAACAATAATATATAAATTTGTGGAAAATCATGACAATAATTAGGGAGACAATATGTAATTTAACAAGATAAAGGTTCTTGAGGCATCTCATACCAGGATGAATAGAGAAAACGAATGAATGTGTAGACAGCTTCATAAGGAACACCAGGAATTTTGATGTATCTGATATGATTTTTAGTTTTTGATTTGTGCAAGAAACTCCGTAGGACTGGTGATGCAATACTCTGCAAAACAAATATAATAGATGATAAATTACTGCATCCTTGAATTGGAAGTCCCTGATAATTTTGCATATTTTAAACCAAGAATTCAATTAAACAACACTGTTCTTTCCATTGTCGTAGAAGTTAGGGAAATTACTTTTCTTGTAGGCACAAAACAAAGAGAGTAAATGCTTAAAAGAAAATTATTGAAATAAGTTTGGGTGTTTCATTTAAAAAAAAAGGCAAGTCCAATTTACTCACCAGAATACTGCAATGAGCTGGAATATATGAATTGCTCTCGGTGTAAATATGAACATCAGCACCATAGCCTTCCTTGAAAACCTTGTCCCATAAATCCCTTACTTGATTAGGCACAACACTGCAATCTTCACGCCTTTTAGGATATTTGGTTACTGCACAGGTTTTACCAGGAAGAGGAGGTGGCTTGGGGATGTTACAGCTAATGGATATAGAAGAAGTAGGCCTTTCCAGCACAGGTACAATATAGGCTGGATTGGTTTCCTCCAATTGCATATTGAAAGATCCACAGAAGGTTCCACCAGTTGAGGTTGGCCAGTGAGAATCGACATCCGGTGAAGCCATCAACTAATTGGGTGTATTAAAAGAAACAAAACAAATCTTCACAGGATATCTGCATATAATAAAATGAGTCAGAAAAGAGAAAAGAAGAAGAGGAGGAACAAAAGCTCTGGTTGATTCAAAGCATGCCAACTATAGATCAAAGCATCTGAAAACCATAAGTAACTTACCAATCTATAAAGCTATACAGGCATTTGCTATCTATAATGTTACAGTAAATAGGTATGAAACTTTAGATGCACGCATATTGCTGACTATACATACAGTAGTGAAAATGTACAAGAAGGTTACAACACAACATCATAGGTTCTTCACTGAAGGGATGACATACTTGAATCAGAAAAAAAAAGACTTATAGAATCAAACATGAAAGAATCAATTGCTTTGGTTTTTAATGACATGCCTGCAGCTTGTTCACAAAGTTGCCTCAGAAAAAAACATTGGAATGAGTACCCATTTCTAATATATTCTAGGAAATCTTACAAGAATAACAAGGAGCATGCAAAAACCATCATGATCAATAGAGTCATCCAACACAAAAGAGCGAGAAAATGGAACGGTTTACTTTTTAATGCACATCTATGCATCAGTCATGATCGTAATGTTAAAGCCTCCAACTTTAGGATATCCACTAGTAGGAAGGATCACATGTGTTATAAGGGAACTGGAGGGCACACTACATGTTTAACACCACTCCTGATCAACCAATGCAAAAGATTCCAACTTTACTCTATTGACTTGTAACTTGTAAGATCACATGTGTATAATTGAATTGGAGGGTGCACTAATTGTTTAAGTCGAGAAGCTTCTTCCATGTAGATGGATAAGCTATTTCTTTAGAGTTTCTACATGGATGGAGAAAGCTGACCCTGGTCCAACTTTACACCGTCCAACACTTGCCAACAAAAAAAAAAAGTAGACCACAAAAAGGGGCATATAAATACCATTGTCCAATTAAATTGGTAAACCCCAAATAATCAACTAATTAAATGGTTAAAAACCCATTACTGGAATTACACAGACCTAACGATCAATATGAGAAATCATTAATCGGGGAATTTAAAGAGAAGAAATGCCCGGATTCAGCTGATATCCTTTCCTTGGAAGCTAACCTGAACCCATTGTTTGGTAACCGAGAAAATTGTATAGAAATTTCTTCAGAACTTGGAATCTTACACAAATTCTTCATAAAAATAGACATATATTTATAGAAACTTATCGCCACACAATACAGATTCGGACGAACGAGACATTACCTGATGGGAAAAAAATCAAGCAAATCTTCTTTAAAAAAAACTTAAGATTTGCTCGACCACCCACTGAATCCTGCTGTGGATGTAAAACGATCAAAGGACCTGCACAAAAACCCTGGAAAATCAGGAAGGCCTCGAAGGTCAGATCAAAACAATTTACATCAAATTTTGGAATCGCCGAGCCCAAAACCCCTCTGTTTGCCTCTCCAGAAAGAGAAAACAGCAGATTTTCCCGGAAAAGAAGAAGCGAACAATCTGAAGTTACCTGGCGTGGGGACAAATTTGGTACAAGGAATTGGGATGAGAAATTAAGGAAGAGAAAAGCGAACCGAAGACGGAACCGGAAGCTGTGTGCATATAAATAAGCACTTACGTCTATAGATACATGTATAGAGCTACAATAGTTTAGGGAGGGAGTGTGTATGTTCTAGAGAGAGAAAGCTGGATGTATATAGAGAGAGAGTGAAGAAGAGAAGAGAAGAGAAGAGGAGGGAAATGGGTAGGAGTCAGTTATTTGTTGGACCGGAAGAAAACTATTGGCCGGTTCAAATCCTTGTCCTTTTCTTCACTATATCGTATCGCGATATTCTACCTTGTTTCTTTTCCTTTATTTTTTATTTTATTTTTATTGTTGACGCATCGGTTTATTATTATTTTTTAGTAGGCTTGATGATTCATGTGATACTAACATGAGTTGGAAACTTTAAAAATCATATACTATAGTACTCTAATAAAACGATATTACACATTTAATTTGCAAAAAGAGTCTAAGACTGTCCTCCCAAAACCCTAGGGCTTCCCACCGGCGTCGATCTCCTCCCCTCTCGTCGACCGGTCACTCCCTCCTTCTCCCATCATCAAGCTTACTTTTCCTCCTTTGATTACTCGGGTACGTCTCTCTCCCACGAGTGTTTATTACTCACAAACCTAGGACTATTTCTCGATTGTAAACTATGGTTCATATACTTGCTTGGAATTGTCGGGGACTTGGATCCGATCATAACCGGCGACAACTTAAGGATCTGGTCACCCGATTGGAACCAGGCATAATAGTCCTC
>JAYMSV010002209.1:0-11416 GCA_036897745.1 Erodium moschatum
TTAAATTGTTATTTTTGTAATAAGTTAAAGTCACGTCTCATTTCCGTTCTCATCGGATTTGGGGCGTGACAGATAAATACCACTAGTCAAGTAATAAGGGTAATACACTTGTTACCGTTCACCGTATACCGAACTGGTGGTGAAAATCCTCAAACAACCCGTGCAAACAACGCTGACATATTCAACACATAGATGTCATTGTTTGATCTCGGGGTTCCGAGTTACACGTGTCATATTCAAAAGGTCTTGGGATGCAAAGACTTCCAACATGATTGTGGGGATGTTCCCAATGAGATAATTGTGCAGCCCATGCAATTGAATAATTATTCCACCATGAGTGCATGCAGTCAAGACTCCTAACATCCTCAGGAAGCCGCATGCTTCGATGACTTGAAATATGCGTCTAACATCTTCTTCGTTTGACCGTCGTGAATAAGTTCTTCCAAAAAATTTGATGACGCCCAAGCAGAACTTATGGACATACTCCAAAGGAATGGACTGGGTCATTCGTAAGAACTCATCAATGGAGTCACCGATGGATCCGTAAATATAGCTGACGAATAGTTTCAGTGCATTTCTGGTGAGAGAGAAACCGGGCTTCCTGCGAGCATCAGGTCGCTGATAATAGTATGCATACCACTCATTGAATGCATCTTTGATGCGTATGAAAAGAACTTTCGTTAACTGAAACAACGACGGAATTGGCGTTTGTTGTACACGGTGTGGAAGAGAAGTAGTCAGCCATCAGACATTGTTATCCTTCCTTTTGCTTTTGGTCTATCCACAATTTCTGTGCTCTCCCGGACAAGGTTAACCCATCGTCGGGCTTCTATTTTACCCTCACTTTGATCTTTTCTCGTATCCTTCTTGCCATCTCTACATTCAACCATCGTGCAATGACCTTCCTCATGTTACGCAACTGGGAGAAGTCATTTCAGGCTCGACTAGAAAGGAGCTCATTAAAAAATAAGAGTGTTAACAAAGGGGACGACATATACTGACAGTAGGCTGTAAGGAAGAATATTTGGAGGAGCCATGTTTAGAATGGTTGGGGACGACGGCTTTTATAGGAAAAATTTGGGTTTGGGACGGATTTGAATTTTGGCCACGTGTCGTCGTGCCATTGGGCGGACAATGTGTCGAAGGCTCGCTGGCTGTGCTGAGCACGTTGCGTCAACCCTTGGCCATAACAGTCGCCGAGTGGCTACGCCAAACACATTATGCCCACCCTGTAACACCCCATTATGTAGAAGTAACTCATGATAGTGTGACTCCCACCTGGAAAACGGTAGTAGTTAAGTACTACTACAGGGATTTGAGCTCCAATATTTGACCAGCTGGACAAGCAAGTTTTGTTTATAGGTTATAATAGTTGTTGGAGTTACATATGTATTTTGCTTTTCAAAAGCTCTTTACAGATATGCGTCTGCCATTTATCATTGCTCAAATAAATAAACCCGTACATTATACCGCCAAAAACTCATCTAACACCAATCCATACCCAACCAACCGAATGGAACATTTTCCAGCTCAACAATTATTCTCCAACCAAGTTGAGTCTGCGAATGTGTTCTTGAGAACTCACCTGCAAAGCTTGATTTTTTCTTCGGCCATGCATCTGCGGAGACAAGAATTAAATCACGATATGCCTACAAGCCCAACATCTTTTTCTCCTCGACTCTGGCCCGCAGATCTTCTTCTGAGGGGATCTTGCTGCCATCCAATGCTGCACTCCACCATGCCATCAGCTCATCCTGCCAGATACAAACAACCATTATGTACTTCAATTTTTCCACACATAACAATACTGCAAAAGCTATCATCATCATCATCACATAACATGTAATACTCTAGTTACATTATGCACTAAACTAGCATATTAACATGCAGTTTTGAACTTTTACATCACAAAAGTCACTGTTGGAGATGTATTGGCTCCCTACTAAACATCTGATGCTCCCCACTTTCACAGGGATGGCATTTCTGGAACTTGGTGATAAACTTTCCGATTCCGATCCTGTGCATTAGGTGTTAGAATATACATATAATGGGGCCTTCAATTATCAGCTTGAGCTTTTAGTTGAGTTGGTCCTCTTACATTAGGAACACATGGAACAAAAAATCAAAGATTACTCAAGAGAAAACTTGTGCAGCATAAAGTTTCGCTTACAGAAACAGACTTGATTGTTTAGTTCAGGAACTCTCACGCTGACAAGAAAGGTGGAGAAGTGGAGAGTATATTACCATCTATGCAAGCTACATAGTAGCCAGTCCCTCCGAGGCCTTCCTCCCACTTCCCAAGCCGCAAGCGCAACAAAAAACCATTGAGGTGTGAGAGTGATATGTCAGAACTCATCCACCTGTAATCAATGTAAAAGACAACAGTAAAATTGATGAGACATGAATAGTTTTCTTCCAGCCATCCATCAAGGCAATACAGAAAACCTATCATCTAACAATTACAAAAGGTCCAAAACATAAACTTGTAACATGTAGTAAAGAATACATGGTATTCACAACTACTTACTTGAGGATATCTGTACGAGACAAACGAAGCCTCTTCATAGCAACAAATATTCCCATTGGCATGTTTAGCATCTGCCTGTTCAAAATACTCGAAGAACCAATCCGCTCTTCTCTTGACTCATTTTTCAAAGAACTTGAAGCAATGCATTTATCGACAATAGTGGAACCAGAAATCATTCTATCCGCTGTTACTATTAAACTCCTTTTATTTCCTCTAATATGTTGCTGTTTACTGGTACTGCCTTGCATAGACAGCAATGCAGCACATTCCATTTGGCGCGGTTCTCTTGACGGATTTGGACAAGAAACAGCCCAGTGATCGAGCTGAAAGCATCTAATGCACAAACAAGAAGATTCTGCCGCCCCACGTAACAAATTGATATTCATTAAACGATCCTCGAGCTTATTTTCAGTTATCTCTGGACATTCTCGTATACGGTGACCTCTTATGCCACAAAAGAAACAGGCTGTAGCTGCATCATCCGTTACCCCTGAAGGGATGATATGTTTGATAGCATCCAATCTCCTTGGAAACACAGATGCCATAGCCTCTGAGCTTTCAAGTCTCTGAGAAGGTAAATTAGATTCTAATTCGCAAATATTAATGTCAATATGCCCACTAATTCTATCGAGACTAGTCAGAACCTCAGCATTTGTAGAATCTTTCAATCCTCGATCCGATAAAGTCAGGGTCTCTTCTGTATTGTTATGAGGATGGGAATCAAGTTTCATGCAAACTGCACTCTCATTGTGATGTGTTACGTGTGACAAGGAGTTAGAAGTTTTTGGAGAGAACCGAGTTACCCACAAGCTTCTCAGAGTATCACTTCTGTTGCTCAGTATATGAGTCTTGCCTTTGGATGGAAGATCCGAATCATTTTTCTCTGTGCTATTATTCGTCTTGTGTTCACCAGGTGACAACAACTTGGAGCTCAAACCTTCATTTTCCTTGCCCAACACCAAGGCGTATGGGTTTTTATTCTCAGCAGAGCTGGTCTTGCAATTTTCCTGAATGGAATCACAGTTAACTGGTGGAACCTTAGGCATTGCTGATGGGCCAGCTTCAGCTGTAGACATAGATTCATTAAGCTTCTCTTTTGACAGCATGAATTGATTGCAGAACACACCACTCTCCCCATGAGTAGCATCGATGTCACTTATCTTGGTTGGCAGTTCATCATCTATGGACTGTCTTGAATCTTTTACCAATGTGCTTGAACAATAAAAGGACTTGATGTTTAAGCTACCAGTATCTTGAGTTTTATTACACAAGATAAGTTTCTGACTGGTATGTTCATGTCCAGGGTGAGGCCGTGCAAAGGCAAGGGGTGTGGAGGGTTCTTTATCTTCACCTGGTTTTCCGAACCCCTTCACCATGTTTGATATCCAGCTCATAAAAGAACTGTCCTTTCTAATGAGGGATGTTGACCAATCACTCTTTTGGACTTCCCTTTTAGCTCTTTTACTATGCGTGAGCAACTGCTCGAAAACCCATCGGTTCTTTCCTGTAGGAAATGATTTGGCACTATTACAGCTTTCAACACTCCCATGGCTGCTAGTGCTACCCTCGTCTCCACATAAAGCCTTTTCCTTGCCTTTTCTTCTATGCCTGTCAACTTTTCTGTTAGTGTGGGGTTGATTAGCTTTGTCCATGGGAGGAGCTTCTTCATTATTCTGCCAGTTATTTTGAACTTCAAGAGTAGATTTTGATGGTACAGCTTTACTGCCACTTTTACCAGTTAGAGTACGTAAATTATTCTCATCAGTTGACTCCCGCTTCTCTAGACCCGATTTATTCATCTTACTTTTGCTCTTCTCTGGCACAATGAAAGCCTGCTCTGCACGCCTTTTCCTCTCCAGGGGTATAAGATCTGTTGTAGTAAAATTAGAAGCTTCACATTCATTTTTGGGGCAAACATTAGAGGGCAAAGCCATTTTCCTTCCCAAAGTCTCAACATCTATGCCTCCACTAGCACTCCCAAATGAGTGTTCAATTGGCAAACAGTTACCTTTGACTTTATCAGAGTTATGTAATAAAACATCAACTGTTTCTCCCTTTACCAGGCCTGCATTAAAACCAGCAAATTCACGGCCTGTCACACGAGAAGATATATAGGAGGGCCTCTTTAGTTTGACTTAACTTCAACCTAGAGATCTTTCAGGCCAAGAAAAGAAGAAGAAACAGCACATATATATGTGAATTCTGCTCACATATGTGGAGGAAAGCACTATCAAAACACATAAGAACAGACCTGGAGTACTTGAAACTTTCTCTTCTTTGATATTAGATAATTCTTCTGTTTGTGCCTCAATAGGACCGCAGAAACTTTTGCCTTCACCATCTCGTAGATGATCCTCCTCTTGATTAGTATGCAGAAGCTTAAGAGACACGTCCCCAGACTTTGTTCCCTCCCCATAACCACCAGTTCCTGCTAAAAAAGAGTTGGTCAAGCACTTAAACTCGGGTCATGGGACCAGCAGCGGTACCTTACTTCTTGTTTCTCTTCCCAACTTCTGTTGGGTCTCTCTCTCTACTCAGCCCTTGTTGGGTCTTTCTAGGTGGGGATCAAGAATTCAGTGCTCTCTTCTACATAAGGGAGCACTAAATTGTGTGCTCTCTTACTTGTATGTAAACAAGGTCTTGAGCCTAATAAGCTTTGATACGCCTAATGTAGTCGATCAAAAAAAAAGGTTCTCAATGACATAAATAGGTACAAAGAATCAAGTAGAAAAATAGAAAATCATCATTGTACAACACTAGCATACAAACCAAGAGAATCAGCATCACCCATTGGCGTGATCAACTTCGTTTCTAGGGGACTTGGATGAACAATTTCCCTCAGCATGTTCCTCGCTCACATGTATCGTTGCTCTTGGTGTTAATAAAGTTTCATCCAAAGGATTGTCATTAGTAATTGCAATGCTTCCTATTGTGGAAAGAAGCACATTGCTTTGTCCTGCGCCCAACAATAAAGAAGACCTTGGGTCCAGGAAGGTTCTTTCAGCGCAAACCTTTATGTGGAGACCAAACAAGTTCGGAAAGGGGACTGGATGCTACAAACCTGCATTTACACCTGCACCTGATTCGATATTCAATGTTTTCTGTCTGAACTCACTTGAATAACCTAGCGTAAGCCCTAAATCCATTGCTGGACCTACATTGTCATTGCCAGTATTCATACTGGGAGTTGGAAGGATAATCTCTTCAGCAGTGAATCCATTCTTCCTCATGGTGGAAAAACAATCTGTTAAGCCAGTTGAGAAATGATATGATAAACAATCACATTATTGTTTATATCAGCAAAGTATTTTGCATGAATTAAAGATGAAGCTTACTCAATCAAGCATCACATAACCTCAAACTCAAACCAATCAATGAAAGCAAGAAAATGATAATAACGCAAGATCAGTAAACTAAGACTCTAATCCAATATAAGAAATGGAGAAATGAATCAGAGATTTGGGGGTCTACACTCAAAATTGATTCACCATGAAAGAGAGAGGAAAGAAACAGGATCAAAAGTAGCTTTTGTACCTTGAATTCAAGTAGCACCCACCAATTCAGAATCCTCCCTTTTCTGCTACTATTTTTGTTTCGATCTATAACATATTATTATACACCAAAACTACCAAATTGGAGAAAATAATAAAATGAAGAGGAAATGTGTGAGGAGGAGGAGCTGCCACGTGTCTACTCAAAGGTCATCTCTTGACTTTTTACAGTAAGAGTGTAAAGAGACCTTTTCATCTATTGAAGTACAGACATGTTAACGATGATTATGCACTTACATGGTAATTAACGACAACAATAATCATGATTTAGCATTGTCTACTGTGCGTCTCTTTCCACCTAATCCTTCAACATAAAAAAAAAAAAATTGATTTCTCCCAAATTTTTACACAAATAAAGGTTAGTGACCAAAATTATTTAATAAATTAATTTTAAAAAAGTTTCAAGAACAAAAATGTTTAGATGATTCGTTGTAACTACTTAAGTAAGGCCGAGACTAAAATGCCTTGATTTAGTCCACCAAATATATACAGGGAAAGTTTCAGAGGCAAGTCGTCCTTATGGTGTGAAATGCGCACCACTATATGTGGTTTGTAAATTGTATTGATGTGGTTTGTGAAACTATAAAAATGGTTTGTAAATCCCAAGGGAATGGTTTGTCAACCGTCATTCCCTCTCCGTTTGGCTTTGTTCTTACGCCAATAAGTTTAGGATGGATTCACAAACCATGTTTAGGGAAATTGCAAAACATGCTTAGGGATTTACAACCTACTTCTAGGAATCACACACCATTTTAGGAAGTCTCACCTCCTTCATCTTCTTCTTTGTCAATTTGAGAGATAGATCCACTCGAGTATTGATCACCTTCCTCGCCTTGTCGTGTAGACATGGCCGCCTCTCTTCTTCGTCTTCTCTTCTTGATTTTCTTCATCTACCCTCACCAGATCTTAATACTCGAGCTCCGACGAATGTCTTTTGTGACTTCTCTAACATCAAATTGCCGTCGATGATTGTAGATCCAGGGTTTCTTGATTATGCTCCATCTAATTTTAGTGAGGCCCAACAAATTCCGATAGGTGATTAAAACCAGAAACCGACCAGATTGTTTGGTGGTTTGGAAAAGTGACATTTTTTCGGGTCCAGTGTTGGTAGCAGTGTCGAAAATATGAAACCAGCTAGATCCAGTCAAGGGCTCCCAGAGGGGGTGATGGTAGGTTAATCGACCATTGCCCACCTCTACTTGCAACCATTCTTGAAATGTCTTTTAGTTGTATTTTGTATAAATTTATATTAAAATGATAATTTTTTTATACAAATCTATATAAAAAGAAATATATTACATAACTAGTGATTTGGATGAGATTTATTTTCTAAAAAATTTAGATAAACTCTCGATAGTCATATCATAAAAGTGACCTTATAACTACATCAATATCTACTACAAAAGAAAAGATTAGAAGTTACCAATGATTTTTCTGGACAAGATGTTACATGTCGATAAAAGAGAAAGTGAAACTGAGATATATGGGGATGAAACAAAAATTGGTGGATGGGGCTGGAGGTGCGTTGACAAATTGAAATGAGCATGTCACAACACTTCCATGACAACTATTTAATGTCGGGGCTATTTGTCACACAAATTTGGCCCACACATCCAACTTCACTTGTCACATTCAACCCCACCACTTCTTTCTTATCATTGGAGGATGGCTCTTCCTAATTTCAACTTGGATCAATACACATTCATTCATGATTAAAAAAACAATTATTATCAACAATTTAATCTCAAATTAAAACACTAGAGGTAGAATTTGGGTTAGGTTGAAGTAATACATAACTCGCTTCTTTACTATCCTCAAGTTAACCAATGATTTCAAAAGATGAGGAAAGGTAACATTATAGTTCTGCAGCTCCAGTCCATCAAGTCAACTAACTAAACGCATTAGGTATAATCAAACCGTTAAATCATTTTGTGATAATAATTATGTGAAATATTAATGCCACAACTAAACACAATGGTCTATCTTGTCTTATCATCACATCACGTCACATCTAATCCATTGGACATGAAATTTACAGATTATCCAACTGAACGAATCACTCATTATTTCGACCAACTACAAAAACTTTGATAATGTCAAAATATATACATGACTTTTTTCTATTGTGGTTGGGGCTGGGTTCAAGGAAATGGTGGCGTGGGCGGATACAGATTGCATACTTGGTGCTTTGGTCATTATGGACTCGCAGAAATGGCTGTTTGTTTAAAGGAAAGATAGTTCCAGAGTTTGATTTGTTTACTCAAATTCAGTATCAATCTTATCATCTAGCAAGCTCAGTTGGATTGTTAAACACAGGGGTGCACGTTGGAGGCTGGCAGGCTTCACCGGTTCTCTGTTACCTTTAATTCAGATTATCAGTATTCACTTCATACTGATTTTTTAGCTTTCATCCTTTTACAGGGATTTAGATCGCTTGTATTCTTTTTTTTTTTTATCAGCAAAGCAATATATTAAATACCTCCTTTTTCCGAAATGGAAAAAAAGAGACAAGGGAGACCCTTGAGAACCCAAACACCAGAAACAGAACACCTCTCTATAAGAGGAGAGCCACACAAAAAAAACAATAAAAAAGATACAGAGCCAAACCCGAACCAAAGAACGAGGCCAAGACAACAAAAACAAAGATACCAAAAGAGACCAACACAAATAGAGGACAGACCTCACAAACCAGAACAAAAACTAGGAACCTAACACCAACCCAACACAGAGCCACCAGACCTAAATCGAGCAAAGCCAGCAATAAAAACAATCAACCTACTCCTCCAGCTAAATCAGAGTCAGAAGCGCCCTCCAAGTCCTCAAACTCATCATCAGAGTCAACTTCTAAATCAACACTCTGATTATAACCCGAATCCAACTTCTGAAGCTGCTGAATAACCTCCTCATCCGAAACAGAAGCTCGAAGCCCTATAGCTTTACCAAACTGCCAAGCCTTTTCAGTTTCGGAGAGCCCTTTAGAAGAGATAACATTGCCAGCACTCTTGGTAGAAACAACTTCCTTCTCCAACTTCAGTCTAGACCTTGTACCATAGGTGCGAGTAGAAGCAACTTTCTTAGAATTTTTCTTACCTCCTCTGAACCTCTTAACAACAACCAGAGATTTAGAAGAATTAAAACCCATAAGATCAAATATTTCAGCTACTTGCGCCTGCAGAACCTTATTACAAGCAAAGTCAATATCTGCTTCCACCTCATTTTCGGAAGTCCGAACTAACAAATTCGGAGTTCCAAAATCATCAAGGCCTTTACAACCTTCCACAACCATGTCCGGAAAGTTTTGTTTTCCCTCACATCATTAGAAACAAGGATCAGAGGCTGAAAAGGGTTGAGGGTCACCTGTTGCTGGAAAACCTCAATTCCCTCTTTAATGGGTCGAACATGATCTACACCAGAACCCAACACTTCTTCTCTTTGAGTAGAGACCTTCTTCCCAAACTCTACTCTCAACAAGGGATATCCTTCAACACCACTTAAAAAATTAATCCCATCAGAATCTCCCGAGAAATTCACCCCATCCTTAGAAACGTTCTCCGCAAGAAGAGAATCTATCCCACAACCAACATCCCCCGAGTTTGTAGAATCCAAACTCTCCTCCACATCATGAGAGGATATCTCATCTCCATCAACGAAGACTGGAACAATTTGAGAGTCAACCGGACGTAATAAGACAGAGAAAGTCCCCTTTTCCAATTTCAATATTCACTTCCTTGGAGGCACTAAGACAAGAATTACAATGAAGCAAAATGTAAGCAACGTCCAAATGTCTTCCAACCAAATTTTGAGGATGAATAAACACTAGAGAACCAACTTCTCTACCACACGCTTCAAAGGATTCCGAGCACCAACCTTGAAAAGGGAGAACTAGGAGAGCGAACCAAACAAATCTGCCACCTTTAGTTATCAGGTTTTGTTTATTTGGTACGACAGTGCACCAATTTCTAAGCCAAACCCAATTTTCTCTCATCATTTCCACCCCAAAAGTCATATCAGGGCAAAAATACTAAAGACTCTGTTTCCCAAAGAACGTATAGAAATCTCACTCACGCCTTGAGCTGAAATCTCCCTCATCAAGGTATCGACTGAACAATTATTATGAGCCACTGCAAGCTAACAAGACTCACTCTCAGACTTTAGGGCTGAGACTTCATCTCCCCAACATAGACCTACTTGTCCAACAAGAGGAGAAGTTTGAATTTCCTCACCAACTCGTAAACTCCCATTCATCCAAACAGATTTGCCTTACCTCCTGCCGAACTGATGATCAGAAATGGAAGACATGGAAGACTTCTTCCAAGCTTTTGCAACAAACAGCAGGAAACCTTTTAATCCGGTCCCATTAAATCTCTGAACTACCCTTTCAATACAAGATTCCAGCTGGAATTGGATGAAACCAAACCATCTCCCTCTTGAGTTTGGTCTCTTTGGGGCTTGAACGCATAAGATTTTTCCAACATTAGAAAAGACCTCTTCCAACCATTTTGCAGAAGATTGATGAGGTAGATTATGAATAAAAACCCAGTAATCCCCCTTGTTGATAGATACCCTACCACCCAATTTGTCTTCAAACTGAGAACATATAACTTTCTTTTCTTTTTTCAGCCAGAGCATCAACAACCTTAGAACCGAAAATGTCTGTGACACTACCCCTAATAACAGGAGAGGCAACTCGAGAGATAAATTGGGGAGAAAATCCACGCTGATGAGGACCTTCTAAATCCTTCAAATGCTTCAAACCCTTCTCGGTTCCTTCAAAACCGGGAGGAGGGAACCCCATGGAGGAAGAAGACTCCATAACTCCTCTGGACTAGCTGACTAACACCAGGCAGAGAGCATAAAACACACCCAAACGGACCTCAATGCGAAAACCAGATACCCCTATACCCACAGACAGAAACCCTTGGTCGCCGAACGAGGCACAACAAGCCACCACTGATCGGCGAAGAGCTCCTTCCAACCACCCAGGAACAACAGACTCACGGAGATCCAGCGACTAGAATGAAGCGCTGAGAAAACGACCCGAAAACCAGAGAGGAGGCCAAACTCTGAAACGGCGAGCTCCAACAGATGAAGCTTACCCTCTTCCCCAACGAAACACATACAAACGCCATCGATCGGACAGAGAAAGGCCCTGAATTTGGAAACGGTGACCGAAAAATGTAACAAGAGGGTATATTTCTCCCTTTGGCCTTTTTACCTTCACATAGGAGATCTAGCCTTGAATGCTACCATCTTCTTCCATGAGACAGCGAGCTCCAGCAGATAAGGCTTACCCTCTTCCCCATTGAAACACTTACACCATCGATCGGACGGAAAAAAA
>JAYMSV010002210.1:0-11415 GCA_036897745.1 Erodium moschatum
GACGGTGATACTGCTGGTGTACTACTTTGCCATAGGACTTCACGCATCCTACGACACCTCCAAGGAGTGGGCCAGCCAGAACAAGTTGGAGGAGGGGAATAACAAGATTGCCGATGCTTCCTCTGCTCCTCCAACCAACAATTGAATGCAGATATATATGGGTTTATTTTTTTTTTATTTGAATGGGTGTGCAGTTTAAGTTTTTTTTTATTTATTATACAAGTTTGAAGTTGTTGTTAGTTGTTACTGTGTTTATGTATTACTGGTTTGTGTATAAATAAATTGTTTTTCTCATATCCCGAATCTTTATCACTTCAAGGCCCAAGTACAGCCTTGTCAGAACTGTAATTGAAGGCCCAACTCTGTTCTTCTATCCTTGTTGGGAGGTCGGGCCCATTGGATTGCTTGCATGTATCAAGTATCATGGTTGCGGATTTAGTTCCTCAAGAATTAAAAGGAATGATACGGGATTAATATTTGACTGTGGTTAAGGAGATTTTTGAATATCTTCCATAGATACCAACAAATCTTTGTTTTGTCCCATTCCATTGCTCTGCTCTCACAAAGCTCCAATTTTCACTTGTCTCTGCTTTGCTCCTCATTCTCTTTCACAAGGTAGGCTTTTTAATCTAACCCATCCTCTCTCTCACTCTTGCTTCCACTGTCTATGGTATTGGTAACTTTTCCTCTTCTGTGGGTGGGTACCTCGTTTTTTTTTGTTCCCCTAAAAATCCCTTTTTTTATTTATTTAGTATGAGCATTATTTTCTTCTGATTCCTGAAGGTTTCATTGTGTTAGCGTTCGGAAACAGTGTAATTTGGTCATGAAAGATTGTTTTTTTCTTGCATGGGCCAAAAACTGTGATTGGATTTTGGTAGATGATGATGATGGTAATTTGGTAGATTTGAGAGAAGAAATGATAGAATGTATGTGATTACTTCTGTTTATGTTTGTTTCCTCTTTGTGGGTGTAATTAGTTGTTTCCATTGGAGTGCTCACTCTTTTGTTTTGAGAAATTAGGATCGCAAATTGGAAATAAATATGTCCTTTTCAGAAACCTAGTTTTGTCCAGGCAGTGGAAAATCTCCTCTAGGAGAAGTGAAGTGCTTTTCCTTTTACTCTTTTGATTTATCGGTAACTGCTTGTTTGAAAATTGATTACCTTTCTTCAACATTGTCAAAGTGTCCACCTATAGATTTGGCATATTTGCTTGTTCCAACTGGAACTATCTTTTTCAAATAAAATAACAAAACACTAACCTTGATTAGCTCACATTAAACATATGTTTATTAATTATTTGTGGGATTCGGCGAACTTGGGATGTAGGCTTCATTTCTAGAGCCTAATTGGGTAAGCATATCCATTTTTTTTTTTGTACTATGATTTCAAAATCTTATCATCTCTTAATATTAAAAACATACCGCCTCCTAGTGGCTATGGTCAAAAAGAGAGCACGAGGGCTGCCACGGCTCCTACTCGCATTTCTGATTCCATAGTTATCTCAAACTTTAAGCAAACCAATCTAGAGCGTTGTGGGTTGTTTTTCTTTGTTATGTAATGATAGTTGAAAGTTGACTGCTTATAAAGTTTTCATCCTCCCACTTTCAGCCAAAAAGGCTAACACTCACTTTTTTCTATTTATTCTGTTCCATCTAACTTGATCCAGAAAGCGGAGCTTGAAAACTATACAACTTTGGGCATCTAATCCTTTGGTATTTATATGATTTAAATTTGGCGAACAATATTTATGGGTCTTTGTGTATATTTATTTTTATTCTTAATAATGTTGGGAGAATATGTCCTTGTTAATTGTAAACGAAGGTCATAGGCATCCCAATCCCACTTCTAGATTAGGCATTTAAGCTTCTATTACCACTACTATATATATACTTGCTTATGCTCGGTGTATTAAGAAAGTGTCATAGCATAGCACTATATCAGTGTCATGATGCCTAAGTTTTAATTCTGTTCTCAGAGTTCGATAAGGTATTAACTCTTCTAACTCATACGAGTTTGTTTGATTGTGATAAGGTTCCAGTTTCGGTATAGGTTAAACCATTCTAAGCATTACCTTTGTAGAGACTCATTCAAAGCCCATTTAGCCACTTTATGTTTGGCAAACAGTCAAAAGCATGAAATGACCTCTAAGTCATTTCAGAGAGGCCTTTCTTTTCTTTCTTCCCTCATATAAGATCTTACCAAATTCTTTTTTTGATGTTTCTGTAGTTTTGTTAATTTAATCATGTAAAAATCACAGTCTACCTATATTCTTTCGTAAAAAACAACCTTTTTCCAAATAATCTCGTCTGTTGCATTATTCTTTTCCTTCACTTCATCGGCTGTGTCTTCAAAGTGAAACCTTTTTGTGCTGTAGTATTGAAGAACTTGACTGTGAAGTAGCCAGAATACTTTACTTATTCTCGGGTCATCTTATGGATGTGTTTTTTTTCTTACCAATATCCCGGGATTATTGAATTGTTTATTAAGATTCCATAATATTATTACAGCAATACCTCTATGATGTTTATGACTAACTCGTTTCCTTAAAACAAGGAAGGTTTTGTGGAGAATTACCTACTTCTAAGAGTTCATTTCAATTGAGTACAAGCCCATGGTGGATCTGGGTCCCCGTGAAATAATAGTCTTTATGATGAAAAATATATTTTCTTTTTTGCTGAAGGTCAATCCAATTATTTTTGTATTAAATTTCTAAAATTTATTGTTTAGGGGTAATGAAGTGTAGTTTGTTGAGTGTGGATAAAATCACTCTATATTATAGTAAATTAGATAGTAATTGACTTATCCCTGAAGCTCTGTAGCTATTTCAGTTTCAGGTGTTGAAATGGCCAAAAGTAGTGAAGGTGAAGGGATGAGGAAGAGAGGATGTGGATTCAGCAAAGCCGATTTCTTGCCAGAGGAGTCATTCCAGACATGGGGGACCTACGTCAATGCCTTGGCCAGCACCAAAACCCGTCTCAAAGACCGCCTCTTTGCCCGCTCTCTCGAACAACACGAGCTACACCAAGTCAAGGCCCGAAGCCAGAACGAGATGAAGAAGACGCTCAACTGGTGGGACCTCATTTGGTTCGGGATTGGATCAGTTATGGGCGCCGGAATCTTTGTCCTCACCGGAGAAGCCGCCCGGAACTTCGCCGGCCCTGCTGTCGTACTCTCCTACCTCATATCAGGTGTCTCGGCTCTTCTCTCTGTCTTGTGCTACACTGAATTTGCAGTAGAAATGCCTGTGGCGGGAGGCTCCTTTGCTTACCTTAGAGTGGAGCTGGGAGACTTCATTGCTTATATCGCAGCTGGGAACATTTTGTTCGAGTATATTGTAGCAGGTGCCAGCGTCGCACGGTCCTGGACTTCTTATTTTGCGACGTTGTGCAACCACAGCCCCAACGACTTTCGTATCAACATGTCTTCTTTTCCTGAACACTACAGCCACTTAGACCCTATTGCAATCCTGGTCTCCGTCTTAGTCTGCAGCGGCGCGCCTCTTAGCATGAATGGCTCGTCAAGGTTCAACTCAGCTGCAACCATCATCCACATCCTGGTCCTCATCTTTATCCTGATAACGGGCCTCACCAAGGCTGACATTTCCAACTATGATAGCTTCGCTCCCTTTGGTATACGAGGCATGTTGAAAGCTTCTGCGGTTCTCTTCTTCGCCTATGTTGGGTTCGATGGAGTAGCCACCCTCGGAGAGGAGGTCAAGAAGCCGGCTCGGGACATCCCCATCGGCCTTGTGGGCTCCATGATCATAATCATTGTGACTTACTGCACACTTTCTGCGACACTGTGCTTTATGGTACCATATGGCCAAATTGACCCTGACGCGCCTTACACTGTCGCGTTCCAATCTGTTGGGATGAACTGGGCTAAGTACATAGTGGCGCTGGGGGCGTTGAAGGGCATGACCACTGTTCTGCTCGCTAACATTATTGGTCAGGCCAGGTACTTCACTCACATCGGTCGAACCCACATGGCGCCTCCCATTCTCGCGGCCATCAATAAGAGAACTGGAACTCCGGTGAACGCCACTGTTGTTATGACGGTTGCCAATTCGATTGTGGCCTTCTTTACAAGCCTTGACGTGCTGTCCAATCTTCTCTCTATATCAACCTTGTTCATATTTTCCCTCGTGGCTCTCGCGCTGCTGGTGAGGCGATACTATGTGACAGGAGAGACCTCGGATTGTGACAGGAAGAAGCTCATAGGGTTCTTGGCCCTGATCATAGGGTCCTCGGTCGGTACGTCTGTGTACTGGGCCTTTAGCGATGGGTGGTATGGGTATGTTGTAACTGTTTCGATATGGTTTTTGGCCACGCTCGGGATGCAACTGACGGTGAAGGAAGCGAGGAAGCCTGCAATGTGGGGAGTGCCGTTACTTCCATGGTTGCCGTCAATGTGCATAGGGATCAACGTGTTCATTATGGGTTCGATTGATGGGCCTTCGTTTGTGAGGTTCTTGGTGTGGACATTGGTGTTGCTTGTTTACTATGTGCTTGTGGCACTGCATGCTTCGTATGATGCGGCCAAAGAGACTGACAAGGAAGAAGCAGTAAAGAACATTGAGGCTGGAGCTATGTTGCCTCAGGAGACACAACACAAGTAGGTGGAGAGCCACTTTTTTATTTTTACGGGATAAGGGAACTTGAAGGTAAATTTATAAGGCCCAGTTATTTTTGTACTCCTTCGAATTGGTAGTAAATCTTTAGTACTTTTTGTTTTGTAACGTTCAATAACAATTCTCATAACTAATTTTAGTGAGAAAAAAAGTAACAGAAGGACGTGAGGTGTCCAGCTCTGATATCATATTAGAATGCCCAACTCAACTAAAAGCTTAAGCCTGATAGTTGAACGTTCAATTATATTTATATCTAACATTTATAAAACGTTGTTATACGTGGTTTTTTGTTATTTTGATGAGCAGGAATGTTTCTTTTTTTTGTTTTTGTTCGGTTCAATTTCGAACATCTTAGTACAAACTCCCAACAGAGTACAATCGTCCAAGGAGATTTCAAGTTCAAGCTGTTAACTAGTTTAAGTGTTAATTTATGAACACAGCATCATCGGTAAGGTCAACCAATTTCACAGATTTCTCCAACATAGCTGATGAAATGAAAATCAGAGTTTGAACTAGAACAATATGTGAATTAGAACATAATTTAATTAAAAGAATCACTTGTAAATAAGATTTGTCAAACAAGTTATGCTGCCTCGTATAGAATTAACTTCAAAACAGTCACTGATGTAATAAATATACACAATAAATGACACCCACAACCTTCTTCACTAATGCACAATACAATGGCCACAACAACAACGCATGAAAGGCAAAACCTGGCGGAGAATGAAGGCAAGTTATGTCTCTATCTTGAGGAGAGAATTGAGGGATGTACTATTGAATCTCTGGCCTAGGCCTCGGATCACAAGCACAATAACGTCTCTCAGATGCCGGGACTGCACCATCAAGTCTACTTCATTCTCACTGTCCACCACAATCCTAAGCCGATGCTGGTCGTTTCTCAACAGCTCCACCTGTCACATTTTCTTGACCCTTAGGTCATCCAGAGTAGGAAAGACAATATCTCCCATACAAGCAAATACATAATAGGATGCATGGTGCTTGCCTCCGTAAATTTTCTCAATGACTCATCATTTTAGGAAGATTTGTAGTTTAAAACAAGAAACAGTGCATGGCTAGTAGAAAAGATGAAGTGTTCTTTCTACTGTCTATGATACCAAATGAAGCAATACAGCACATCCATAGGAACCCGAAAAGGAGTATAAAACAAGACAACTACTAGAATTGATATACTTACATGAAAAGGAGGAGCGTAAGTTCCACGAGTTTCTGTTGTTGGAAATGAAGTCTTGGAACCTGGTTTCACAACCTTGACTCTTTTTCTGTTAACTTCTAGAATTCTTCTCTCAAGGGTACCCAATCCAGGCACATGCAACATCTACAATCAGTAAGAAAGTCAAAATGCATATTTTCATTACTAATCATGTCAATGTAGTACAAGGAGGGGGAGCATGAGATAACAACCTTTTTTGAAGATCTGTCCTTGTCACATAATGCCTGTTTCACAAAACAGACATAGTAAGTCTACGGATGGTACGTAGTAATATTCTGAAAACCAATTTATGGGCATATATGGTACGTAAACACCTATTCTTGAAAATGTTTAGAGTCAAGATTGTCTGTTGCTAAGTCAAAACTGTAGTATTGACTCAAACACAAGGTTGATAATGAGATGTCTCCGGGGAAAGTTCTACATAATTTCTATAAGATCACCTTACATGGAAATGTGCAAGTTAAAATGTAAAGCAATTACAAATTGGGCTGTTGCGTTTCAAACATCAACATACATACATGTCTATCTATACCTGGAATATATATAATATGGCATTACCAAAATGTTTATATCGTATAAGACTTCAATAAGTGGCACTGGCAAAAACAACTATTGTAGTAACTTTTTTGTCCTATTTACTCGTTAGATTTTTCTTTTTTGAGTGGGTGTTACAGTTTTACTTGAAGGGACTTTCCCCAATTTGTCACGATGCAAATAAGAGACATCTACTGTCACTTTATGCAACCACCTAAACATGGGTACCAACTGTTTCTAGAAAGAACCCAAATCAACACATATGTTTGAAGATAGTCACACCTCAAATTTCACTGATCCAAGATCTAGCTTCTGCTTCACTTCTTTAAGAACATCAGGCTCTGCAACCAAATCAGTAATAAAATGATTCTAGTGAGATGTAGCACAATAGGTAAGTAAACAAAGAAAACCAATTTTCATGAGCTATAATTTGAGCAGATCATCCTTTACAAGCATGAGATCTCCAAAAGAAGGTATATCAAAAGCAAATTACCAACTGCAATTGGCTCTGTTGATATGGAGACAGGTTGCCCCTCTACTCCATCCTCTCTTACAGGAGTATAAATAGCCACCAGCCTATACCCCACATCATCAACATTAGCTTCGTACATCCTCCCTGTCTCTCCTGGGACATCAATGAATCTTTGGATCATGTACTGAAAATAGCATATGAATCATTGCAGAACAAATACCATGGAACAGTTAAATTGTGTTCAAAGATAAAATTCTTATGGGTGGAAATCTCAACCCAAGAGTATACACACACCTGTAACTTGTAAATGTGTTACCCCAATGATATGAACTCTTTGATGCCTTTTAATGCAAAGGGATACTTTAAGGATTCAGCATACCTGGTATGGAGATAAGATCAGGACTTCCAACCATTGATCTGAGCCACTGAATTCTACTTTTTCCTTCCTTTCCTCCACTATAAATACCACGAACAGCATATAAGTTTGTGTGAAAACCCCTTCCCTCAATCTCCAGTTTATCTATTCTAGGAATCCCTGAAAATGACAATATAAAGTTGAGATACAGATTATGAAGAAAGTGACATTTCCTATAATCACAAAGAGCAAAAGGTGGAAATGGCATGACCAAATCAAAGAAACAAAAGTGATATTTGATTAAATAAGAAAAAAGATGGTGCTGGAGTGAAATGAACATATTTGAAATGGTAAAGACCTGGCAACACAGGGGTGGTTTCAGCATATGCTGGTTCACTTGACCTTCCAAAGACATCAGTCACTACACATTCACACCTCAAACATCTACCAATGTCCTCCAGACGCACTTTATAGGAACAGGAACGCTGTGAAGGTAAAGGCTCAAAAGACTTTCTATCGCCCACTTCTGATGAACAAAACCTGAAGCACCCATTATGACATGCAGAAGGATTAAGATAAAGGTGAAAAAACAGACAAACAAGCACAAATAAGCATGATCCTGAAGAAACTTATCAGCCTTTCCACATATTATTGGGGTTTTTCACTCAATTCTCATGCAAAGAGTGTTTTACATTACTTATTCCTCGTATTTAAACTGGAGTTTTTGTTAAGCTGTTCTCTAGTATGTGTCCCGTGTATAAAGTGTGCAGCCTCTGCAAGGTCATGCATCCAAAAAATTAAGGAAAAGAACAAAACTTATAAGGCTGTAGGCTTTATACCACTGGTATCTGACTTCTTTTTTGTACTTGTTCCAAACATTTTGTTGAGTTTCAGTCTTTGGGATCACTTCAACAGCTGTGAGCACAACACCTTCTACCGCCTTTCCAGTAAGAGCAAGCCCTTCTACTCTAAGAAGCTCTGTAGGGTAAGACATATTCCAATTATAATGATGAAAAACCTACCATTCATTATAAGGAAGAGTGCAGATGTGTACAATAGGTTTATTATCAGCAGTAATGAGATTGTAACATATGGGTATGTAAAAGAAGCAAGAAGCGCCCAAGTAATAAAGAAAATATAAGAACTACTAAAAGAATTGGTTGTTGATTATCATCATTCAACTTGTTTCATAAGGGTTGGGAAACGGTGGATACTGGACAGTAAAACTTACAAAAAAAAACATGCCAACAAGTATTCCTTCAGTACCAAACTTTTGAATTCTGAAATATGAAATATAATTCTACATGAACTAAGTGTCCTCTAAAATTGATGTTCCAAAATAAGTAATCATTTTCCTTTTGAGGAAGTGAACAATGGCCTTGTCTGACTTAGTTAAGTATCTTAGAATGGTAGCACATGGAGACATGGTGAAAAAGAAAAGTGGGGCACTAACTCTACTAACTTTTTTTGATTCAAAAAAAAAACTCTACTAACTTTTTATTTTTGATAGGAATCAGAGTGGACACTCATGGAGACATTGGAATTCATATAACATAAAGAACGAGGGACAACTTTAGTACGTCAGATAAAATAACTTACCAGGCAGAATAATGTCAGTTGGATCAGACAATTTAAGTTCTCCAGCAACTGAGTCTGAACGAACTGGTGTGTATCTGTGACACGCATTTGAAAAAATCATTTCAGATAAATAACTAAATTTGACCAAAAGCAGTTAAACATGAAGCAATAGAGCAGATGTTTCCTTCAGTGATCTTGTAAGATAATATGCAATTTACGAGTCAAATGTGAACAGATTCACATTCAAAAACTTGCATTATCAATTTTAGTTATCTAGATATACAACTGAGCTTAGCATCAGTGCCAAAACTATCAAACATTTTACAGTTCACACCTGACTGACATGAAATTATTATATCTCACTGTCAAAAACATATAGTTGTGAGAATGACAACATTAAAGCATTGAGTTGATTACTTGGGAAGGTTTTTAAGTTACTACATCCAACGCAGTAGACATTGCAGCACATGTTTGGGTTAAGGTTAACCCAAAGTTCATAAGCCCAATGTGCTAGCAGATATTACATCAAAATAAAATAAAAATGAGAACAGTGTACCCGAATAACAATCGGCAATTGTAATCTGGGTCTGCAGCTTCATAAGTTTTTGAGTTGGCTTCATTGATAAGTACAATAGTTCCCTCACCAGTTTCTCTGTACCAGCTAAAGAGACTCAATCCTTCATATCCGCCAAAATATTCTCCTTCGCCAGAATAAATGCCCAAAGATAATTCCTTCACGTGAACGTCAGAAACTATGGGAAGAGCTGCCACATCATTTATGGCTTTAGTGAGTTTGACACAGAAACAACGGGGAGAATAACCCAAAGCAACAAATAAACTGGAAAATAATGGTTTGACATGGACAAAACAAAACCAGTGTAGATAAAAAAAATTGAATGAAAGACTGAACAGTTCCTGTGTTGATTGGGAAAGAGAATCTAAAACCCACACTCACACTTATCACTTGCTGTATCAAAACTCCCCACATTAACCATCCAAAGAAAATTGCTACTCACTATAAACAGAAATAACTATCACCGTACCTGGGGTAACTGGAGAATCTGATATCCTGACTATTGGCTTCCCACATTTACCATCAGCCCGGGTGGGTACCCAATATAAGGCCAAATAAAAGCCCACATCTTCCAGTGAAGGAGTATATGTTCTGCCACAACAGCAAACCATTTAAAACTCTGTTTCAGACATGGACATAAATATTGGTAGTTATGGAAGCTATTGCACCATATCATAACTTACAATGTTTTGCAGCATATAACAGCTTCAGGGGCATTAGATATACCCATCAATGCAGAACCATTCATTTTGTCCTTTGTTCTGTACCAAATATAATCCCCAACACCTTCCTGTCCGCCAAAATACACTTTTTGTGGGATCACCTCCTTGTCTTCACAGCAATCGGGGATTATGAGCTCCAGTCCCACAGGATCGGCTGTTTGAAAAGAAAAGAAAAAGGAAAGTTCATTATTTATATGTAGACATTCAATCGACTATACATCCACTGGGACAGATACACATACTAATAGAAGAATGAGGCAAAAAGGTTAAGGAGAAAAAGACCAGGCTTGCAATCAAACACACAAACAAAATGAAGCACAAACTCAAGTTAGTGATTAGACATTGCATGGGAAAAGGTTAAACCTAACTGTTGTACATTCTATTTTTTCTTTTAACAAACAACTACTTTGAAGTTTGAACAAGTAATCTAATGTTACAAATGCTAAAAAATTGGACATCCCATTAACTATAAGCAATTCCTTGTCATGCACTTTATCTTACTTCCTACGGGTTATGGGTACTAGTAGATATAAAAGGCTGTGTAACAAGTATCATCATGCTGAAATTGCGACCAAGCCTGATGTTAGGCCCATTCAACATTACTCTCACACAGATAGGCAGAAACCATAATCTATCAGTATGCCAGACAGTGAGATGAAACACTGGCAAGTTTTAACAGATTGATGGGATATATCAGTGTCCATGAAATAATAATTTAAAGTAAGGTGACACTCCCCTTCACGTGCAGACCAGACAACATGAACTGCCTTGCACATAGGCCAAGAATATATGAATTAGAAGGAAGAACAAATGGATCACAAGCTCAATATCAAACCAAGCTCTTATACCATGTTAGGCGGAACTCCAACCCAAGAGGCAGAAGCTTAAGCAGTTAGGTGAGGAGTCCAACTAGTATATCTAGTGTATATCGAAAGGTCACTAAATCTAGATTCTTCAATTTGAGGGCATTTTGCTATAAAGGAAGTTTATATTGGGGATATAATAAAAATTAGGGTAAATTTCACCTCGCTACCCTGACTTTCATTTTAGTGTCAATTTAGTCCCTACCGTTAATTTTCCATCCATTTTGGATGGAAAATGGTCATGTGCCAAGCACATGACCCAATTATTTTTTAAAATGACCAAATTGTCCCTCTTGACCCTTAAAACCCTAAAAACCAAATCAATTCTTCTCATCTCAAAATTAAACACGCAACCTCATCAAAGGTCGCAAATTTTTCCTTCAACCAGAAACAATGAGTGGACTCATCACTTTTTCTCATGCCATTTTGGTCCTCTGGAGCATTGGATATGGT
>JAYMSV010002211.1:0-11415 GCA_036897745.1 Erodium moschatum
GTGTTCAGGATCCCTATCGTGTCGGGCGGCTGACAATGGGACGGCGAGATGGCAGACGAGAAGCCGTCGATGATGGGGGGCATACCTATTGTGGCTCCATAGGTGGTAGTATCGGGCATGAGCGTTCAGAATAGGGGCATGAAAGGAGGAGGCGGTAGTTGTGTTTGCATAGAGGACTCGGTTTGGTGGTGAAAATGACGACCTGGTGATGGCATTTATTAAAGAAATTTACTTTCTTTATTTATTGTCCCCGCTACGTGTCGGCGTGTAATTCAATTGTCAACGATTCAGCGGGCCAAATCTCGTCGAATGAGAAAGCTGTCAACGTCTAGGAATATGTCGACGCAACATTCAAAACTCACAAATTCAACGGCCCTTCAACCGAGAATCGGGGCTTCGACGCAGCCTTTCACCGTTTCCAATCGACGATCAATTGCTTTTGTAATTAAATATTAACACGTAGTATCCCTAAAAGAAGCACACCTCACTTTTAGTTGAACAAGTACGAAATGCAAATCAAGAGGCAACGGCAACATGAAGTGAGTAGATTCCAATCAATTGAGGCGCACAAATTTTATTCGACACCCCCTTCTCTCTTCTTCCTTTCCAGAAACAATGGCTCCTCTCAAGGTCCTCATGGTAAGACTACGATTGCTTCACTTGTGCTTCCGCATCATCACAATCTTCCTTTTCGTTTTCTTCTACTACTATACTGTTTCGTAGATGTCCTAACTCTGCTCTCCATCTCATCTCTTTCAGGTCGCAGAGAAGCCAAGCATCGCTTTTTCTATTGCTTCCGTTCTCTCTCGCGGTCAAGTAACTTCTCTTCTTATCTAATACTATTCGGATTCCTCTGAAACCCTAGCTATAGTGTCATGTTCTGTTTGGTTTCTGATTATATGAAATGCCACACTATAAATTTCTGTTTGGCCTGGTGGATTTTCTCTCTTAGAATATGTGGAATCGGAATCTATATTGTACACTAACATCTGGAAAATATAGATACATCCTCGTATCAGGTAGGATTTTGTCTGAGAAGAAGAGCCACCATTTGTATTTGGATCCTTTAGTCAAGATAACATACAATAAATGTTACCTAGAAGGCTAGAATGCATATTGCATTGTGGTAAGAAATGCTGTACTTTTGGAGCTGTTAGGTTTCTACCTGTCAGGAAGTCGTCATTACATTTTATTAGTTCTAGGGAAACAACTAGTATTTACTTGGATCACCTTAGCAATGTGACACAAATGCATTTGTAAATCAAAATTAGCTATCTCTGCTCAAGACTAATATGATTAGTGCAAATGCTTATAATGTACACACTCTAATACTCCTTTCATTGAGATGTTCTTTATAACAATTCTGGATCTGGATAACTTGGGATTTGATTCAGTGAGAAAACTCAAGTTACGATCCTGATTTTGCATTCATGCATTGCTATACTGTAGCAAAGTTACTTTACTTTCGTGAACAAAATTATCCAATTGAACGAAACAAGTGCAGAATATTATATTGATAGGATGCGGGATAAACCTCTACTCAACTAGTTTTGGTAAACTAGTGTTAAACTTATTACAATCCAAAAGCTTAAGCTATTAGGTGGAGGACCCAACTAATATATCAAGTAGTCACTAAATCCACATTCTTTAAATGTTGGACACTTCGGCACTACTCCTCATAAAAGGGTTTTGCACTTGGACCAAGAATATATTAAGGGGGATACCATGTTAAATTTACTCCAATCAAAATGTTAAGATATTACATGGAGGGCCTAACTAGTATATCAAATGGCCAATAAATCCACATTCTTTTAAGTGTTAATTGTCAAAAGTTACCCTTTTGTATTGGTCACGGGCGGAAAATTACTCTAAGGTTAAAAGTGACCAATAAGATACACTATCAATTGGTCGCATATCGTTCACATGCCTTTATGAATTGGTCACATATCATTTACTTGACTTATGAATTGGTCACTGATCATTTATATGCTTTAAGAATTGAACAATAAGGCAAAAGCATCAAAAATTTGGCCTAAATTTTGCCCAGTAAGTTACCATAACTTATGGTATTTTTCTGCACGTGACCAATACATAAGGGTAACTTTTGACAATTAACCCTTCTTTCGATGTTTAAGACATTTATTTGTGCTGCAGATGAATACAAGGAAGGGTAGTACTGATGTACATGAATTTGATGGGACTTTTCTTGGTTCTCATGCTCATTATAAAGTGACTTCAGTTGTTGGACATGTTTTCAGGTTATCTTTCTATATGGAACTCATTTAACCAGGAATTTTTTTACTTGCTGTATCTTTTGCGACTTGCTTTTTGTATATTTATTTTCGGTTATGGATTAGCCCCTTGATTATTTTTGCTTCTTGATAAAAGTTTGCTTCTGTGCATTATCCTTGACTTTATGCTAACTGCTAAGTAATTTGGCCTGTTTCACTGCCTGTCAACACCGAATGGCCACGTTTGCTTTTATATGGTTTTTGCCATTGTTTTTAGATTTACAATGTTATCTGCAAGTATTTTTGCAATTTTTAAAACTGTACATTATTGGTGATGAATTATTGACTGTTATAATAAATGATTTGTTGAGTATCAGGTGTATATTGGTTTGTCTTTTACATACTAACCTCAAATACCAGCTGATGTAGCTGGCGCATTCTTGTGCTGCATTTGCCTGTCAGTTGATTGCCAGGATGTTCTAGCACCTTCTCTCTTTCTTCACAAACATGCAACACATTATTTAGTCTTACTTCATGAACCCATGGAATAACCATCTCATAGTTTCTGAACTAAACAGTATGGCATGGCAACATGAATGGACTACTCATTACTTCCACAACAGTTAGAAATTCTGTTGGTTTTAATGTGTTTGTTGTTTCCAAGTTGATGTGATTTTATCTGAGAGATTATTTATGGTTTGCATTTTGCAAATGCTGAGATTGATAACATATTGGCATATTTTCAAATTGATAATTCTTTTCTCTGTGTGAATCTAGTGTAGATTTTCCAGGAACTTATCAAAATTGGGCAGCCACTGATCCTCTTGATCTTTTTGATGCCCCGATTCTTAAGTCTGAGTCAAACCCGAAGGTACAACCTTTTTGCCTACTGCCTTTCAGAAAAGTTAGCAACTTTTGTACTCTCTTTGTATGTCTACTCTATTTTTTGTTACCATAAATAAGCTTCTGATAAAGCTTAGGTAAGTTGGAAGGTCCCGTTGACTAGTTATGAGCTCCATTTATATTGGTTATTGTCATTAATGTAGGAAACCAAACATATGGATCATTTGCTATTGTTATTTGCCCATAATGTTTGATTGCACTGGTATGAACAGATTGTGCTGTATTCTTCTATGTGTAAAATAAGCAAATCTTGTACCTTGCTTTATTGTGCAACATATTATGGCGTTCTAGAAAATTCATGTCTGCGTATGGTTGTGCTTGTAACACAAATTTATACTAAGAAGCATATTTCCCTTTGTGGCTGGATCATTCACTTTATTGTTATAATCTTTGTAATTTTTGATTAGGTGAGCAGCATTACCCTATATCTAATTGTGTTGTCTGGCATTAAGGTTCATATTTGCAGGCATTTAAGTCAAGAAGCTCGTGGTTTTGGTCATTTGGTATTATGGTTGGACTGTGATCGTGAAGGAGAAAATATATGTTTTGAAGGTACAGTTTCTAGTTTTTTTTTGTATTATAATAGCCATGATATATTCAATAAATGTATGTTTATTACTATATATTAAATCTGTAGATAGCAAAATCGGAGTTTTGTTGTTTTATACTACATCTATATGGGCATGACAAATTGTCAATATCTAGCGAAAAAGTTACATGGAGTTGGTTTCCACCCAATTTTAGCTGCTGAATATGAATTTCATGCCATTAAGTTCAATAAAACAAACCTGTCTTTTGGGGAGTACTGTAACAGTAACTGTAAAAACTAATAACACTTGGTGTAGTGTTGATTTTCAGAAATCAAAATGGGGTCAGAAGTCCTTTCTTTATAACATTCTTTTGTTATTATTTTTATCACACCAGAATCACGTTTTACAGCCTTGGTATATTGTCTGTCTCACATGCTATGCTATGTTCTTGGGCATTTGAAATTTTGTCCATGGGTTTTATAGGATAAACTTTGGCACTTGCTTTTGTTCATTTTGTGTTAATGGTCGCAAGTTAGACTCTGCTTTTAGGAAGGTAAGTAAGAGGCATAGTACTCCCTCTGATAGTTTGTGATCTCTTTATGTCTGAGATACCTACTAATGACCTGGTGATTAAGAATTTGTTTCTTGTGTCTGTGTGTAAAAGATACGAGGATAAATTGTGTTGTGTTTTCTTGCCATAGATCATCTGTTTCCTCATTTTTGCCAACTGTTTCCCCTGCAGTTATAGAGTGCACGGGCTTCGTTGGAAATGATACTAGAAGGAAGACTTATCGTGCACGCTTTTCTTCTGTTACCGAGAAAGACATTTTGAAGGCTATGGACAACCTTGTTGAACCTAACAAAGATGAGGCATTGGCTGTAGATGCTCGACAAGAGATAGATTTAAAAGTCGGGGTTGCCTTTACACGTTTCCAGACTAGTTTTTTCCAGGGAAAATATGGGAATCTCGATTCCAGAGTTATCTCGTAGGTTCTCCCTTCTTGATCCCTGTTTGCATTTCGTCAAGATTCAAGCATTTAGGGTTTGTATTTTGCCTTCGTTTCATTGTCATACTTTTGTCTGGCATCTTTGCTCTTAATAATTCTATGCTGTGGTTTAGTTAATCATCATAAGTTAATCAGTCAAAGTATTTGCTCCTCATGCTTATTCAAGACATGATTAGAATTCTAATTTGGAATCATAGATAGATTAAGTGTGAATGAGTTGTGACAAAAACTGTATTGGTGAAGATGGTTGGTTGCCTTCCATGTAGTAGGTATATAATTGTACAAAATAAACCAAAGTATGTAGTAATATTAGATAAATAGCATCATATTTAGACCTTGGATCGATTCAGTTACTTACCTTCAAGTATTTGTTTGAGTGGTAGCAACTATAGCAAATAATATATACCTACTACATGGAAGGTATAAGGTATAGTATGGAACTGAAACTGAATGTGGGAGCAAATTAGGAACTTCCGTTAGTTTTTTCCGGTAAGCATAGGTTCTTGTGTGTTCCCATTTCAGGTGTATATTCTGTTTGTTTTTATTTATAAAATTGACTGCATTTTCTTAATTAGATTATCTTTATATCTGATCTCTTGCTTTTGATTTCTTCTTTTTAAGTTTTAACACAATTGTTCCTGTCAATTGTTTCAGCTACGGTCCATGCCAAACTCCTACACTTGGGTTCTGTGTACAGCGCTATTTGCAAATAAACACTTTTAAGCCAGAAAAATTCTGGTCTTTGCGCCCTTACATAATGCTAAATGGCTATGAGGTTCAGCTAGAATGGGAACGTAACAAGTTGTTTGACATGGATGTGAGACTTCCTCTGCTATGCACTCAGCTTTGTCTTGCTCAGAGGTTTCCCTTACAAAAATAATATTCGCTAGTGCATTATGTATGACAGGTTGCTTTGATGTTTCAAAAGTTGGTAATGAATGATGGAGTTTTAGAAGTGACTGGAATATCTGAAAAGCGGGAAACTAAAAGTCGTCCTTCTGGTCTCAATACAGTAAATCTCCTGAAGGTTAGAGAAAGGGGGGCATTTCCATTCTATTTCTAATATCATTTGGCATTTAAATTTATGTGACCGAGACACTCCAACTATTGAGCTTGCTGATATAATACTATAGATATGAGAATATTCAAATCTGTAAAATTGCATAAACAACAAACTCCTTTTGGTGATTAAAGGCTTATAGTGAGACTACCACGTTAAAAATGCCTGTGATAGTTGAGTGAATGCAGATTCATGTATTTGCTATCCTGATCCTCTTGTAATAGTTATTGTGACACAATGTAATTACACGTTTTTTTAATACTAATTTAATTTAAATTTATCTTTCTCGTCTTGCATACTCTTGAAAAAAGCATCACATGGTTGCTTGAATAAGCATGAAAAATGGGGTTATTGCTAAAGAAAAATACTATGATTAATACTTCCAGATAATCTGAAATTCTTGCAACTCATTCAGGTTGCTTCAAGTGCATTAGGCTTTGGACCTCAAATGACTATGCAACTAGCTGAGCGTTTGTATACACAAGGTTTCATCAGGTTTATTTTTTAAAGTCCCTCCATCAATATTGCTCAGTTTTCTAAATAAAACATGCGGGGAACTGAATGAGACATTATGGTGCATTGATTTTTGTCCTTTTTGTACAGTGGGAATAAACTAATTATTGTAACATGCTATTTAATTCCCTACTTTCTACTTTTGTAAGCTTGATTTTTCTTGTATTTTTGGAATCTAATCACTAATTTTCAATTATATTGCATGGGTACTTTAGTTATCCACGGACAGAGAGCACATCCTACCCTTCTTCATTTGACTTCAAAGGCACTCTTAGTGCTCAAACAAATAATCCAACATGGGGTAACTATGTTCAGAGACTGCTTGCTGATGGTTATCACAAGCCACATTCAGGAACCGATGCAGGTGATCATCCTCCTATAACTCCAATGCGGTCAGCAGCTGAGGAAATGTTAGGTGACGATGCTTGGAGACTGTACCAGTATGTTTGTCAACATTTTATAGGGACTGTATCTCCTGACTGCAAGTATTTAAGGTAAAAAAGATTTAGTTTGAATCCTCGTTCATTAATTCACATGTTATCTTACATTTCAGTGTGGGAGTGTAATAAATAGAATAAACAGAGTGGTTGAGAAGACTATTAGATAATTAAATAGGTCTCTCCAATCCTTGTTTATATATGTGTGTACCCTTGAATCTAAATCATCAAGTGAATAAGATTAGTTCTTATTTCAACATGGTATCAAGTTTCTATCCAAGGTTAGATTGGAGGGAGTTGTTTTGCTCACTCGTTAAATTATAATGGGTGGGCAAGGCGTTACACAGTGAGCATTCTCTCTTTCAGCACACATGGCGACAAGCCTTTTCCCTGACTTGCTTGTTGCTTTGCTGCGCGTGAACAGTACCCGCTGCTGTGAATAGTACCTTCGACCGACACCAGTCACGCACCACCATCACCCATTGCATTCTCCGACTAGTTTTTATCCTCCATCTATTTTTCAGACGTATAACCTTTGGTTTTGAGATATTTGTTTGGTTATGCTACCCAAATGTGTAGCGGTTTTTCTTGATAGACGAGCTACCCAAGTGTGTAGCAGTTGGTCTGTCTCGGTGTTTAGTCAACTAGTCTCTGTTCCGGGTGCCCATGTGTGCATCGGTAAAACTTAACTCCAATGGCGTGTCCAAGTGTGTATGTTAAGCTTATGCCGGAATGATGTTGGTCTTCGTCACATGCAAGGCTTGTTATGTTATTGGCTTGCACGTGAAGAGGAGTGTTGGAATATGAATTAATGTTGAGTAGTTAAAGAGTCTACCATAAATTAGGTGTTAGGAGGTGAAAAGTACCATTAATAAGGTAGTTAAGTGTCAGTGTTACTCTTTATACATAGAAAGCTACTCTTGTTACTTCTATCAAGATATCATCAATATATTCTCTACATTTCCTAGTTTTACAGTTACCCTAGTAGGTGTTATTTTCCTAGTGGTGTATGTGGATGATATTGTCACCATAGACAGTGACAATTTGGGTATTTCCTCTCTGAAGTCTTTCAAAGACCTGGGAGCATTGAAGTATTTTCTGGGAGTAGAGGTAACAACAGAGACTGGGAAGCTAGGGGTGTTAAACCATGTGCTATCCCAATGACTCAAAATATGCAACTCACGAAAGAAAAAGAATTGTTTGAGAATCCCGAGAGGTATAGAAGAATTGTAGGAAAACTGAATTATCTTACGGTAACTCGACCAAATCTTGCATACTCAGTGAGAATTGTAAGTCAGTTTATGTCTTCCCCAACAGTTGAACATTAGACTGCTCTCGAACACATCTTGGCTTATCTGAAAGGAGCTTTTGGATGTGGTATACTATACCTAAACCATGATCATACCCGTATAGAATGTTTTACTGATGTAGATTGGCAGGATCCAAGATTGATCGATGGTTCACTTCATGTTACTGTGTATTCGCAGGAGGGAACTTAGTCTCATGTATGTGTGAAGTAATTGAGCGTGAATCTTGTATGTATGGCCCACTGCATATATAGAGTTTGACCTTGATCGATTCAAAATATTTACTTCCACTATGACATATTTGACGGGTATCTAGTTGATTGTGAATGGAGTAAGGAACTCCTATTTTACTCAGCAATGTAGATCTTATCATATTATCAGTACCCTTGACAATACGGCTTTTTTTTTCTTTCCGTCTGCTGTCATCTGAAAAGAATACTTCATGATATTCTATTGGATGTACATAATTTTGTATGTAGTTATTGTGCCTTTTTATTTGGTATAAGGCTACATTTATGGGCTTAGGCTTCCCGTGCTAAAAGGTCAACATTGTTAGTAGGGCTTGGCTCTTGCTTTATTAGTAGTATGAGACTTTAAATATTTAACAGTTCTAATTATGCACTGTCTGCTGTTGGTTACAGGACAAGGGTAGACTTTTCAATGGGCGGAGAGTTTTTCCATTGTGTGGGGCAGCGTGTTATGGTCAATGGATTTACTTCTATAATGCCTTGGCTGGCTGTCAATGAGAAAAATCTTCCTCAGTTTACAAAAGGAGAGAAAATAGAAGTTTCAAAAATGGAGCTATACGAGGTATTATTGTGGTTTGATTTTTTTATCAGGAATTCCTAGTATAATCTTAACTGAAATTGTGTGTACCAAGATTTGAACTCAGAACCTGACATATGCAGAAGTGAACTCCTTACCACTTGGCCCAACATATGTTGGTTTCTTTGATCTTTGTTTTTCTTTTCAGTAATTAAAAGACAACATCAAATCACCCTTATGTCAGTTTAGAGTTTTGTTTTTTTACTCTTGGTGAGGTCATGGTTGGTAGGTGGTACTGGGGGATCTGACATGCTGACCGTCCATTGAAATGAGGGTGGTCCTACAGTGTGTATGTGCACACAAGGTCATGTTCTGCAAAACAACATGGTCCGTTTTTGATATTTGGTTTTGCAACCTTGCAGGGGACCACGACTCCTCCAGATTATCTTACTGAGAGTGAGCTGATTTCCTTGATGGAAAAGAATGGTATAGGCACAGATGCATCCATTTCTGTACATATTAACAACATATGTGAGCGGAACTATGTACAGGTCTGAAGTTTTTGCAGTAAAGCCTCTCTTTGTAGACATCAAATAACAGAGCTTTCGTCTCTGAAATTCAATTGAACTTCGAATTGCAGGTTCAAGCAGGCAGAAAATTGTCTCCAACTCCTTTAGGTATCACTTTAATAAGAGGCTATCAGTGTATAGATCCTGATCTATGCTTGCCAGACATACGCAGTTTCATTGAGCAGCAGATCACTCTTGTTGCCAAGGGTCAAGCTGATCATTCGTGTGTTGTCCAGCATGTACTACACCAGTTTAAGCAAAAGTATAGTTATTTTGTAAAGCAGGTGCGTTGATAAGATTGTTGTGTACCTTTCTATTCCAACTGTGCACTTGAAGATAAGTTCAATGCTTTTTAAGGGGATGATAAAGGCCACTGCTGGCCTTGATCCTGTAAACTGCACCCGATCAAATACATCTCTTCTATGTATTATGTATCCTGTATAAAGGGCGTTTATATGTTCTAAACATAGACCTAATCAAATGTGTTGTTTTAGATATTCTTGAATTTTGTCACCAAGTTGACTTGCTTTCTGTTTGGTACAGATTGAGAATATGGATGCATTGTTTGAAGCACAGTTTTCTCCCCTTGCTGACTCAGGACGTGCTCTTAGCAAATGTGGCAAATGCCTGCGGTATATGAAGTACATATCTACCCAACCTTCTCGTCTGTATTGCGGGACATGCGAGGAGGTTTATTATCTTCCTCAGAAAGGAACAATCAAGGTTTTCTCATATTTTGTCCTAGTAGTTACTTTGCTGAACACATATGTTAAATTCTTTATTAACCAATGAAACATTTCTGCAGCTGTACAAGGAACTTACATGTCCTTTGGATAACTTCGAGCTTTTGATATTCTCTATGGCCGGCCCAGAAGCCAAGTCATTCCCTCTCTGTCCATACTGCTATAACAGTCCTCCATTTGAAGGTATAGATAACCTCTTTGGTGCCAGTAAAGCCGCCAGTACCGACAAATTGGGAAAAGGAGCCGGAATGCCATGCTTCCTCTGTCCACACCCAACATGCCGTCACTCTCTGATTGCCCAAGGAGTGTGTGCTTGCCCGGAATGTAGTGGAACACTAGTACTAGACCCCGTGAGCGCTCCCAAGTGGAGACTTTACTGCAACATGTGCAATTGCCTAGTGCTCCTCCCTCAAGGTGCTCACCGGATCTCCACCACTCGGGAGCACTGTCCTGAGTGCGACTCTACCATCATAGAAGTGGACTTCAACAAGAAAACAACGCCTTTGGAAGACGGAGCGACCTTGCATTCTGGTTGCATTCTCTGTGATGACTTGCTCCACTCGCTCGTTGAGGTGAAGCACGGCAAGTCGTTTTTCAAACACATGGGTGGAAGAGGTAGGGGTAGAGGAAGGGGACGGGGAAGAGGACGTGGTGCAGGCAAGAGAATAGACCCGAAAATGAGTTTCCGAGATTTCTGAAATGCACGTACTCTCTGTTTCTTAGCTCACTTCAAAATTTATCTTGTTCAACTTTGATTTATGTGATGGGAAGGTGATGCTGTGATCTAATTTAGGAGAATGCATGTTGTATAAGCTCGCAGCCATCAACAATATTAAGAATGCATGGCTGTTTAAGTTGCAATTACTTGCAAGCAACCGTATATGGCAGAGAAATATATGCACCAAAATCCAGGAGGTGAAGTAAAGGTTAACATGTATAAAACTATGATGTAGTACCTTAGAAATTTGATCAACGCATTAATTTTGATAGTAAACCATCAATTACAATCTTCCCATTAATTAACTTATATTGAATGGAAATTTCCATAACACACCTTGAATGACCTTTTAATCTTTATTGTCCTAAACAGTTAAACTAACCTTAACATTTCTCATAGTAAAGAAATTTATTAGGTTTCACTAAATTTGACTATCTCTGTCAAGACAATGTTTAATTCATCTATCAATTTTTAATAGTCTACAAAGATATGTCTTCTTTCACCTTTTTAGTCATTTAGAGCAAGTGTCTTTTGCTTGGTGCTGAAGCTTTTCCTGGCATCAGATGACAAGCATTGAAACCAGCAATGTTGAATCTTCTGTTTTGGTGCATATATTTCTCTACCATTGAAAC
>JAYMSV010002212.1:0-11413 GCA_036897745.1 Erodium moschatum
CTGGCCACCGGCGAGTTCACAGGGCATTATGCCCTCTAAAGAACTTTGATAATTAGTGAGACTTAGGGTTATTCTCGGCCGTCCGCGTTGTTGGCCGCCGGCATTCCACACATCCGATTTAGGATGTTGTGGTTAAGTGTGTTAGGAGTGGTTTAATTCCGGATCGGATCTAGGGTAGGGGTGATTGGTTGGTGGAGGCTACTATTTCTTCTCTTCTTCTGCCTCCTCGATTTTTCTGTGCTTCAAGGTGGGAAAATCTGGGTATTATAGACCTTGGAAAATTTTTTGTTTGAGCTTCATGGTGGGGAAATTTCGGTACTAAGACATGTTCTCTTGTTTCTCTTGTTTTGCCCTCGTTGGTTGTTTTCTTGCCTTCTGTTGTTTTACTTTGTTGGCTGCTCTGGTTGTATTTCTGTGTAAGTTTGTGAGTTGAGGTGTTGGTTGTTCCGTTCCTCAGCTTGTTGAGGGTTCTAGTTAGAGGTTCCTGTGGAGTGCTCAATCCTTGTACTTCATCACTAGTTCTGTACTTCATAGAGCTCTTAATTTAAGTTTGATTTGCTGGTCAAAAAAAAATCAAGGAGTGAAATGCCCTTTGAGGGAACCTACTAACCACCAAGTGGTTCACCGCTTCGATCTGTCGCTCATGGTGTTGGAGCTCCACGACCTGTGGACCAGGATTTGCAGGGACTAGCTGGACCCCATTCCTGACAGACTTCCGGCTCAACGTGGACCCCAGCCCGGAACCAGAACCCTAGCCCTACTTGTATCGAGGTCCACGGTCCCATCAGTCTTCACTCCGCTGGGACTAACGGCCCACACTCCGACACAAGATCTTCTGTCCATAGCACAAGCACATACGTGGAGGCCCGTTTTCCCTTCAAACGCTCCATATCAGATATCTCGAGCATTTTCAGATCGAATCAGGGAATGACCATCGTGAGCTGTAGTCAAGCCACCACCACCTCTATTTTCATGGATTAACCGGATCTATTAATCGTAGAATTAGCATCCAAAATCTACGAAGTCAGTCTTTGTCCCACCTCCTATTTTCTCTAATGTACGTGTCTATCTTCCGGTATTACTATCAATAAAACTCTCACCTATACGCTAAAAAAGAACGTATATACACACCCGTTATCTCGTAAATGGTAATTGAACACCAATTTTATAGAAAGACTGAAATGCCCATACCATCAGGGGTTGTCGTAAATCGCAATACTATGGGGTCATCTCCTCCACTACCGAAACCAGAGCTAGTTCTCATTTGGTTGCGAACGTTCTTTCTCCACGCTATACCCCAATCATCCAATTTTCTGTTTTTTCCATTCTTCGTTTCACCGTTCAAACCTTACACAATTTCGACGACAATTGTGCTCATTCCCATTCGATTTGGGAATCAAAAACCAAAGTCGCCGCCGCCGCCGTATTAATGGGGCGTCTTTACATAGAGACGCTCACTGGACCGAAGATCTTCAAATGCAGGTGCTGCAAGGTTGACTCTGCGTCCTACGGCGACATCGTTTCTAAGGACTTCCAGGGCCGTTACGGCAGGGCTTATCTCTTCAGAAATGTGTATGTGCTTATTAATCCACTCGCCTATGTTCAATAATTTCTTGGACCTGTATTGCTTCTGGGTTTAATGATTTTTGTCTTCATTTTTGTGGGAAAGTGGAAAGGTTGATTTTTTTTATTGATTATATTAGTCGGCTGGAAACCCCGAATTCTGAATATAGGAGAACTTGAATTCATCTTAGGAAACAAGGTAACTGGTGTTTTTAATTCCATTTTCTGATCAATTATATGGGCTGACTGGAGAACTAAAATTATATGTGCCCTCCCAAATAAATACTAATAATAGTGGTGTATTTGGTATCCTGATTATAAGAAAACTTCAATACTTGAAGCCCCTCCAGTGGTGGGGCGCAACCTTGACGCAACGTATGTGACTAGCTGTGCGTCGAAGGTGGGGCGCAAGCAGTGGCACAAGGTTTTCTTTGATAAGCTATTGTGATTCATTTCGTAATCCCGAAGGTAGAGATTACAAGAAAAGGAGGCTAAAATGCTTTAGTACCCAACATAAACTCTTGCCAAACTAGAAGACCACCAAAACTCTGCAACATGACCAACATCAGAACACAGATACCACACATGAACTCATTAGCCCAAGACAATGACTAGAAACCACCGGCACAAAACCCCTAGCAAACCTTCAAAAACTGAGACTAAACTGGTTAACAAAAACACAACACCTACCAACTGGAAACACCCCTAACCGCAGCTCCCATGCTAAACTAGTGACCAAAACTTCCATTCCAAGAAAGAAAATCCTTATCCTTTCTCCTTGAATGCCATGGCGCAAAGGTGCTCAAAGCAGTGGATCCACTTCCACGAGCCATGGACACATAGCCTTCGCCAACATTTCTTTCATTTTTGCAATGGATCCGCTTCCAACCGAGACTGAAATGATTGACTATGAGTTGGGTGAATTAGGCGATGCAGCTGCACCAAGGTTGAAAGAAAGGATGGAAAAAGGGTACAACAAAGGCTCGAAGCAAGGCTACAATAGAGGTTGGATGGAAGACCAAGTTCGTTTGTGCGAGCGCGAAAGACGTGGATAGATTGAAAGCGACCAAGAACTCTTATGGTTGACTACTTCTCCACCTCGCTTATGTACAATGATTCGTCGTTGATCCGGATGTCGAAGGCACTTTTCATTCGTATTATGGATGTTTGGAGTGAAAGGTACGCATGCTTTCATCAACGACCCGATTGTCGCAGTAAGCTCGGCTTCTCTCCTCACAAAAATATGCACTGCAACTATTCAACAGCTATGATATGGATCCGCATGTGATTCCATTGACTAGTACTTTCGCATGGTCGAGACCACTACTCTGGGCTGCGTCCGGGAATTCTGCATGGGCATCATCAAAATTTTCGAAACCAACTTATTGAACACGCCCAAACAAAGATGTCTGGCGTATATTGGAAGTCAACGAAGCATACAACTTCTCGGGGTTGTTAGGGAGCTTTAACTGTATGTATGCATTGAGAGTAGAAGAATTGTCGGGTAGCATGAGTTGCACAGTTCTCAAGGAGAGAATGTGGGAACAACCCCACAATCATGCTGGAAGTCGTTGCATCCCAAGACCTGTGGATATGACACGTGTTTTTCGGAACCCTAGAATCGAACAACGATATCAATGTACTGAACAATTAAATGTTGTTCGCGTAGACTGATCGAGACTTTACTCCACTTGTTCGGTAAACGGTAACGAATACACTACTCTTTATTACTTAACCGATGATATTTACCCACCATGGGTTGTATTTGTATAAACAATATCATGTCCGCAATTGGCAAAGAAAAGTGTTTTATTGAACACCGTGAAGTGGCGAGGAAGGATATAGAACGAGCATTTGGGGTTTTAGAAGCTCGTTTTCACATTATTTTTCGTCCAAGTCGGATGTGGGATAGGAACTTACTCGTTGCGACCATAACTGCTTGCATTATTATCCCCAATATAATCGTTGAGGATGAACGGCGTCCATAGCCTGTTCATCCGTTGGAGGATGTGGGGTCATCGATCGCAACGACGCAACGAGGCATGTCTCCCGCTATAAACATCACAAGCATACTGCAAAATGAAGCAAGGATTTATGATCGGGAAGTCCATACCCGCCTCAAAGAAAACCTCATAAGGCATATTTGGTCTCTATTTGGAGATTACGACCTAAGTAGCAATATTTCTTTTTCACTATACGCATTGTATTGTACTTTCCATTTTCAATTCTTTTTGTTAATTCATTAATTTCAGCTTGAGGTAATCTGTTTAGCCTAGCAGAGGCTATTACCACTGCAGAGTTAGGCTTAACAGTTTGGCTGAAGCATGATAAAGAAACTGAAAATTTGGGCTTTAGTCTAGCTGTATAGCCTTGTTAGACTATTATCACTGGAGATGCTCTTAGCCGTACAAAAAAACACATGTTTGTTTACTGAAGGTTGCATATTTTATTAGTTGTTTAGCTGTGAATTGGAACCGCAGTGGCTGTGAGGTATGGGTAGAAGACCATGCTTGATTTTAGAGGTCAATCCTCCTAAAAGCTAAATGCTTATGAAGTGGTGACAAGATCCAGATTATTTAGATGTGGAATGCCAACAAGGAGAATCTCATTCTTTTTCTTGCTTCTCATTCCCAAACAACAAATTCTCATTTGAAAGCTACCTCATTTTCTTCCCCTTCATAAGGAGAGATGTTTGGTCTAATCCAAGGGTGCTATGATGGTTCTAATGGGATGTTAGATGTTAAGAGAATAATTAAAATCATTTTTTTTATCACCTGAGAGGTTTATGTTTTTTCTTCTTTTTGTAGGCAAATGTAGTTCAGGGACCCGGGGTTGTTAGGGAGAGGGATAGTTACTGAGGCAAGTGTCTGAAGCAGTACATTTAATAGGTATGGTCCTAGTACATAGTACCTAGAGTTTGGATTAGATCAAATCAATGTTTCTGGAGTCTGTTGTCTAGTGATTGGATGAAACTGAATTGCATGTTTTTTTACTAGTCATGTAGTACAGACCATGAGTGATCTAAGAATGTTTTATATTGCACTTCTTAGGGCCCAACAAGCCCAACAATGGTTAGATGACATTAATCAGTTTACATTAGTGGTTTTGAAGGTGGAAGGTTTATTTGTTCAGATGTTATCATTCTAAGGCTTTGTAGTCTAACGCTGGAAGTTCCTTATATGTAATAATTAGATAGTTTTTTATTTGTAAATCACCAGCTCTAGAACTTATCAATAACGAGCCAACACTAGTTTCTGCCAATGATGATCAACTTAAATTGAGTCCATATAAATATTTTAATTTCATTTAGGGCATGGTCTTATCCTTTCAGCCTCCTCCATACAGGAACTCATAAAACAGACACATGTCATTGCTAATTGCTTGAAGCCCAATTGTAAACAAAAAGATCTATACTTGTTGAATTTTGCTGTCACTCCTTACTGTATTTGAGGGTTTGTTTCCCAAACTGTTTCCTTCAGGTTTCTTATCATGTACAGTGGCTCAATTAACCACTGAATGTTTCAGGGTAAACATATTTCTTGGTCCCAAGGAACAGAGGTTACTTCTTAGCGGATTGCACACTGTGAATGACATTTATTGTAGCTCTTGCCAACAGATATTGGGTTGGAGATATGTAAGTTTGGTTACAGCCTTTGTTTGTTACGTTTTGGATTGTAGTCCATCTATGCTTATAGGTGCATAACTTCCAAAATCTGAAGAGAAAATGGTTATGACGTGTGATGTCTTGATCCAGGATTAAATACACGGCCTGCTTGAGGTGTCATTGAGTTAACACCGTGAACTTTTTAGGAGTAGAGCCGCTTCATTCTCCATACATTTTGATTGATGTTTCAAAATTGTTGTGAAACACTTCTTCTGTTCCCCAAATTTTGAAAAAAATTACCAGACAACCCCTCTCCCTTGCTCTTGATCTATGCATGCGCTAGTCTCTGTGTGTGTGTCTCTTGAACACTGAATGCCATCTAACACATTAGAGCCTGCTCATATAATTGAACATGCCCTTGGTGGTTCCACGTATTTTTCCCTTGCTATTTACTCATTCTACACACACACACATATATTTATTACTTTATCTATCTGCTTGTTTGTTGATTTTCATATACTTGTTTTTTTTTTATCAGCAATTGACGTACTTCCATTTACCCTGATCTTTTTTGCATATGGGAATTTTTATTTAAAGCATAGTATTTCGTTCTGTGATTGGAGAGTGCATACGTTGTTTACTACTAGTGAAATTATTTACAAGTTGTTACATCATTGTGTATGTAAATGATTGTATTCAACTATCTTGCTGTCTGCCAACTTCTGTTCCGTTTTCCCATTGTGATGTTAAAGTTAATGTTTATGTTTCTAGGAAAAGGCTTATGAAGAGAGTCAGAAATTTAAAGAAGGCCTGTACATCCTGGAGAAAGAACGGACATTGAAGGAGGGTTGGTAACGCTTTTTATAGAGATTGTATAACAAAAACTCAGTAGCAAATAGTAAAGGCTACATCATTTAGCAAATCCAGTAACTGAGTGGAACTGTTTGGATACCAAACGCAACATGACAAGAAGAATGTGTTACTGCTTTAGCCTTACCCTACATAGGTGGAAGAATTACATGCTCTGTGTGGAACTTTCCTCGTATTATGTTATGACCGTGACATGTAACCGAACTGTTTGAGTAGGTAAGCAAATATGGTTTCATCTGGTGGCAAGAAATGGATCTTTTGAACATTTTTTTCTGGTCAGAATTGGCCGAATAGATGAACTCAGAGAGGGCATGATATCAAATATTCCCAAATTCGGCAGATGATGTGATGGAGATTGGAGAGTGGAACAAACATTTGGTCGGTCATGTTATTTTCAGTATCACTTTCTACTTATCTGTAACCATCCATTGTTATTCTCAACATGAATTTTATGTCATTATCAGGATTTGACTTTTTGCCAATAGTATCTTATATCCTGGCCAATAACAATTTGATTTGGAGTTTTGGCATCTTAATAATCTTGCCTGATAATAAATTATGTATCTAATAATTTCCTCTAGAAAATAAAACCAAAATATCCAAACAAAAATACAACTGTAATGGAAATTTGATCACTATGTATTCAACTTATTGTCATGAAAGTTTCACAATAGAAATCAACCAGACATGTTGCAATTCTGCAGAAACATGTAAAAGAAGCAAAGACTGGGGAAGAGGAATAGAACAAGCCTGACCAGCAACTTGCTTGCTGGATATTACGGCAGGCAGGACATGGAAGTAAACAATAATAAAAAAGAAGAATAAGGAAAAGTCGACTCTTTCTTGCCACCGGGGGCAGGGATGTCCTGCTACCTGGTTGCACATCTCAATCAACAAAACCTATATTAAAAAAAACTTGGGCTTGAAAATTCCTTGCACCTGTCCTCTATACGACTTTCTCAAAAACAGGGAAACCGATTAGCCCTAAATCCAATACTCGATGTATGCAATTCACACTTGTTCACATGCTTTACCAGATATACTTCACCTACAGTAACCTTTTGACATCTGTATCATTAGCTCCCTATGCAGCAATTCCTGCCAAAAATCATTATCAACAGCTTATAAGTACCCCCAGCAAAGTATTGGAACAACATAGCAAACCAATCAGGGAACAAATGTATAGCCTACATTTTGCAGAAACACACTAGTCCGGATCAAGAGAGGATACAAAGGACTATTTCCGAAACAGGGATGAAAAAAATTAAGGAAATAACTGATTACCTCTATTTGCTTGTCTACTATAACCACCGACATAACCAACAGGATTTTTACTCATAACGTCTGAAGCAGCATTTCCAGCTCCATAACCAAATGAGTTGGACCTATCTACCCCTGATGGCGATGATTGCCAATTGAGGTTGAGGTTGAGATCCCCATAAACTGAACGGTTCTCATAAAAGTCTATGTCATATCCAGCACTTGGCATGCCATTGCTTCTTCCATACCCTCCACCTACTGAACCATCTCCGCTGCCAAAACCAAGATTCCCAGCATTGTTGTATACTCCACCTTGATTTGAACTAGGAGTGGAGCCCCATATTGCTCCAATATTGCCCATTCCCGAGTTCCCATTTCCAGAGCCCATGAGAGTGCCAGAGTTTGCAGCATAATTCACACCCCACATATTGCGACTTGGTGAACTCAAGAGAGATCCGCTTCCCCCGTTGCTCACACCATACCCGATTGGGCTACTGAACTTGTTCGAACTTCCATTATATAAAGGGCTGGGTTCTCGTCCATACCCAAGGTTAGAGCTGAAGTTTGCATTCCCCCCAAAGCCTGGACTCATCCCTGCTTCAAAGTTTGCTCCCATTGAAAAATTAGGACCAATTGGAGAGAACCCGCTCCTACCCACAGTAACTGGACTGTATCTACCATCCATTCTAACTCCAAAACCTGCCACTGAATTTGGATTATATCCATTCAGGAAGCTATTGACTCTACTCAGACCAAGGTTATATCCACCTATCTGAGTTCGAGTGGGCCCCGGAGATAACTCTTTAGGAACAGCCCGCTTGACCTCTACCATTTTACCATTGAGCTCATGAAAGGTTTTGTGCAACACTTTTTCAACTGCTTCCTCTGAATCATACGTGATGAATCCGAAACCTCTTGGCCTTTGGGTGTTGTGATCGTACATCACCACGACATCTGTGATTGTCCCAAATTGGTCAAAGTACTTCTTAAAGTCGCTTTCTGTGACAGTGGATGCTAATCCTCCTACAAATATCTTCTTCGTGCGGGCAGAACCAGGAGACCCGTGAATGCTGCTATTGTTTCTGTTTGGTGTGTTCTGATCATCCCTAGGAACAGCCTTTTTCGCCTCAACCTGAGAACAGAAAGTTAGAGAATGATAAGATGAAATCAATGAATATGACATACTTGATGGGCTTGAAACTTCGTAGGTCCCACCAGCCAACATATAATTTAGAATCTCGGGGATCTGGAAATATATACTCCTAGATAAAAGTAACAGGATTTATATGTGCTTCGCATGTATAGCTCATTGAACCATCCAATGGTCCATGAAAAAGATATAACATGGTGTGCAAAGGGGATCTGCAAGTAAAGTGCAAACCGTTTCCAGCAAATCATAGTAAAAGTCTCATATACATGCCCCCATCCCCTTGCAATATCTCTCTGGCACTACTATAGAGGATTTTAGACGATCATGCATTGTACAGATCAGTACTTTTACTCGTGTTCCATTTTCTGGAGGAACAGAAATTGCTAAAAGAACTGTACTGGTATATAAACTGCAAGTGAGAAAAAAGATCTGATTGATGCTGGCAATCAACTATTGCCATATATCTCAATATATAATGCGGTATCTTCATTGAGTTGATTCTACTCAACTATGACAATTACATGTAGCCAATTAGCCCTTAATTTTAATAACTAATAAGCATCAAGAGCAAACCCGGAGATGTTGAGATCTTGATTTTAAAATTGAATGGAGTGAATATAGATAAATTCATAATTTACACAGCTAAAATGCACAAATTGTAATTGTATCCCGGGATGAGCATTAATTTAAAATTAATTCAAATCAGTCGGACGTTCTAAATGCAAGATGTTAACATACATAAAGAAAAGAAGATGAATGAGGTGCAAACTTACAGTTCTACCATCTATTATGTGCTTCTCCATAACAACTCTCTCCGCGGTAGCAGGATCAGCAAAGACAACAAAACCAAAGCCTCGAGCACGACCTGTGGCCCGATCCTTCATGATCACAGCTTCTATTACTTCTCCAAATGTCTGGAAATACTCTCTAAGACGGTCTTCATTTGTGTCCCATGAAATCCCACCAATGAAAAGCTTGCCTGGCTCAATTTCCATTTTTCTGATCCAATTATCAATTAGCAGGTCAGTTCAAATTCCCATCAACAAAAAAGAGATGCGAAATGATTGAACAGGAAAATAAACTTGACTAGAAGGAAATAAGTGAATGATTATGATCGTTGTTCATACTGAACCTAATAATTGGAACAACAAGAAGAAGAAAATAAAATAAGAGCATAACACCGGATCTAGGCAACAATTCAAACTTGGATGGCTAAAAACAAAACTCAGTTCAACAATCACTTTCATACTTATCAAACAAGATATAATTCAATGTTATATAGAAGAAAAAAGCATCTAATAGAAAACAACGTAATGCGGATTGTACAAGAAAAGAAGCATACCTTATCAAATAAAACTTGGATACAATTACTAAAATATGTATAAGAAAAAGGGTGCTCAAGGATTCAATCCAGCAGCTCAGAAGTTCCACCGATCAATCACGGATCGACCCACAATCCAGAGTTCCTTAAAAACAACTGAAAATTTGCATGAAATCAACAGAAGAAGAAGAAGAAGAAGAAGATAAAAAAAAAGGTGAGATTTTTAGACAAGAAACATACCAAATGAAGAGAACCCAGATGAGAAATGAGGAGAATCTTAAGATCTGAGAGGAAGCATGATAAGAAGAGAGGGCGAGAGGCCCTCCTGTTCCTCTGTGAGTCTCTGGCTTCTTCTGTTCCAATATTGCTGCTGGTGTTGTTGACGACGACAAGGATTGAATAGAATATGTTAAATATATAATGAAGGAGTCTTATGCATCAGAGCTAGGATGTATGTGGAGAGAGAGGAGCTTTGGGAAGATGGATTTGCATCTCTATGTTTGGGATGTAAAAAATAAGTAAATCTATTTTTCAATTTCGTTTTTTCTATTATATAAATATAGAGAGGACAGAGGAGAGACACTCACATGGAGAGATCTCTGGCTATCCTCTCATGTAAGAAACTTACAAAAATGGACCAAGAAATGTGACTTGCCTAAGTTAAGACGAGAAAATGGTCATTTCTTCTTATTTATTTTTCAAAGAAATTATATATTAAATAAGATATTAAACAAAAAACATTTCTCTCTTTATTCGGTACGTTCCTCGCAATTTAAGTTATTATATTTTTCTATATACGATTGGAAGTAATATAGACCTAATCTCATTTAAGAATATCCACCAAATAAAATACATGTCAAAATATGAAAGAATTTATCTCCTTGGTTGATTTTATTTGAATGGTTAATATACGTGAGGAGACATGTGAGTTGGTGATGCACCATTCAACTGAACTAGAATTATAATTCGACACACAATTCAACTAAATTGTGACTCATTATTGCATCATTAGAAAATTATTTTGTATATCAACAACAATTAAAACTTTGATATTTACATAAGAACTACAACCTTAGTTTCCAACGATATATTATGCCTTGAGATCAAGTAGGGGCTCAACTGCTCAAGTCTCAAAGAATATATACAACTATGCTCGGTTGTTATTAGGTGGGCAAGTAGACATAGAATCCTGAAGATTTATCCTACGGAATTCCATTAGTATCAATAACACATAACAATATGTTGTTAGAGCAGATGTGGCAAGTGACGCCTCTCTCTTTAGGAGCCCTCATCGGTCCTAGATCTTCGTGGTGACACAATCATTTTTCTCTACGGACATCGTTTCGATCATCTACCACCATCACCCTTCTCCCTCATCTCCTCCTTCTCCTCCGATGTTCAACCGGCTGTCACCAGCGCCTCCGTCTTCTTTGTTTCCTCCGCTGCCCCATTTGCATCGATGCCTCCCTCGTCGGTCACGACAATGTGGTCTCCCCCATGGCCACTGTCGTTGTTGCCGCCTACAAATCAACCACCATTAGAGGCCCCATTCAGATCGTCCCGATCTCGCTCGGCTTGATCACTGCCTATATCTACGTCGGAGCCTCCATCCTTTCCTCCGGGTCCGCAAAAAAAGGGGACATGG
>JAYMSV010002213.1:0-11412 GCA_036897745.1 Erodium moschatum
TAACAAAGGTCGAGGGCGAAATGGTCATATTTAAATTTGAAACAGTACACGTGACATGCACGTGTTCTGATGTCTAAGAGTGCTGTTAACTTTGACGGTTTTTTATACTTGCTGTAAAAAAAACCAAACCTTATATGTATGGAGTTGAAACGAAACGTTGGTATGAGTTAGGACGTGAGAACGAAACGTTGAGAAGGGTTTGAAACCAGCGTTAACTAGAAGCAATCACCAAACTTTTTTATTCAATTAATGGATATGGGCTCAAGACATCCTTTAAACTAAAAAGGAGCTCTCATATTACCAGAAGACCTCCGGCCTTGAGAAAGAGGCCCAACAGAAGTTGGGAAAGATAGAGAGAAGCCCAACAAGAGTCGGTCAAGAGATGATAAAAGTGGGAGTGGGTAACGCTATTGAGACTTGAACCCTGATCTCAAGGACCCAAGTTTAAGTGCTAATTGGCCATGCATGCTGCAGTATAGGGGCATCACAGCCAGATTTGGAAACCTTCACAACTACAATTTGAAGGTGTTAACACTTACCCATGAAGTTCTGGATTTCACACTTTTAGAAGCCTTAGCTAACTGAACTCTAGCTTGGTTAGCTGCAGCAGCAGAGTTGTCAATGTTTGATGAAATGTCATCTGCATTAGAAAAGAACATTATGGTATATACAGTACATAAAGCATCGTGAAAGGATATCGAAAGTGATATACAAATGGGAAGAAAATCCTTCCTCATTTTTTACCTATAACTGCACCCTGTTCATGAACAAGAACAGCAAGGTCCTTGAATATTTCATTCGCTTCTCCAATTTGTGAATGTATGTCTTTAATGCCTTGTTCCCTTTCTTCAATGACGGCCTCGTTGAACCCAATTTCGTTATCCAGCAGGAACACCTCCTGCCTGCATATTGTTTCATCAACAAGCTCAAATCTAAAAACTAACACCAATGCATAATTGGACATATAAAACAAAGCATAGTTGATTGATGTCTCAGATAAATATTACAGTTCTGTGTTACAACATGAAACATATATTTCACAAGAAAATGCATACTTTTGCTCCAACCGCGACCAAATTTAAATTGACAATAGGATCTGAGGCCAGTGGAAAATTCAACCCACTGTCATCAATAACATTCATCCAGACAAGTACTACAGACATTCTGGCAAAACCACTCGGTTCCTTTTTCAGCACAAACTTGGCAAAATCTATAACAAAGAACATTGCTATCAGCATTAGTTAAAGCTCTACACTGCCTCAAACTATATCCTTGAACCCTATGCCAATGTATGTTCGCTTCGTGGCTTCATGACTATACACAAAACAAACAGATGATTTCTACGAAACCATTTCACTAACTACTAAAACATCTATAGTGAATTGAGTTCAAATAAATTTGATGAAAAAGATAAAGGAGCCTTCATTCTGTCAATATCTCATTTTCGAAAGAACTATCGTCAACACATTTTACACAAAGATGTTGCTGCTGAAGTTGCCAACTCTTGCCTTCTCCTATTTTTTTTCAACTCAACACCCAGACTTTTTGAACATCAAACAAACACATTCCCATCCACAAACACAAAATAATCTGATACATTCTTGTGATTTGAGACACAAGTTACACACATGAAAGCGATGAAAAGACACCGAACCTTCAAACCAGCAAAGAATTAAACCAATAGAAATTCCAGAAAATTGTAATCACCTCTTCTGTTCCATCAAAAAAGGCTGCTTCACGCTCTCGTAGCTAGAGGCAGCAGAGTCACTGGAGTCAGACCTGAAGCCAAAAACCCCACACACAATCCACATTGTTACGAGCTAATTAAACATAATTATACACAGAGAAGCGTGTGAGTAGTGCATATACATGGCTGATGAGTATGGAATAGCTCCAGCAGGAGTATAGGTAGATTCACGCTCAGAAGCAGACTTCTGAACTTTCTGGAATTCCTGCAATGTGGTTTGGAAATCTCTGGCAAGCTTCGCATCTTCAATTTTCTTACTCGGCTGACAAAATTCAACAGCAAAATCAACAAAATTGGATCGCTCGAGAAACAAATTGGTAAAGCACAGGCGAGAACGTACATTGACATTAGTGTCCTGATCGGCTTCGCTCAATGCTTTGAGCTTCGCAGAGGTCTCCTTCACCAACTGCAATACCCGTTGCCTCGTGTTGTGCCTGTTACCATTTCACGATCCAAATGTTAATAATCGTATGAAGAAGGGGATGAGTTAGCGGGGAACGGGTGGAGGGAGAGAAGAGACAGTTTCTGGCGGTGATCGGCGGTGTCCTTGGCGCTGCCGATAGCGTCGACGAGGCGGCGGAAGGAGGAGACGGCGGTGTTGATCTGAAAAATGGCGGCGGCGACGGCCTGCGACGGGGTCTGAGACGAGAATCGGGAGGCCGATGGGGAGGCCTTGGCGCCATGCTGGACATCTTGGAAGCTCATTTTGGCGCGAGGACAGCGAGCCCTAAACGACGAGCTCCGCGGAGGAGGAGATGGAAATGCTTTTGCAGCGCACAAACGGCTTTAACAGTGATCGCTAAATTATTATTATTTTATGGAATATCCTCAAAAAGTGACCCCTAATGATCTTTCGTATCAGAAACTCGTCCGTTATCGTGACATTTCGTCCCATGTACATACCTATTAGAAGGTCAAAACTCATGTACTTGCGAAATCTCTCATTAAGCTGATGGTTATCTCGGGTGCATACATGATTTTCCGTATTTTTTGTCCCAAAATAAATTAAACGGGTAGGAGCATCTGTTGTGCAGGATTGATTTGGCTAAAACATGGAGTCGGTTCAGCAGAAGGACATTGTGGAGGTCGACGCCGATTGGTCGGTTCCGACCAGAATCTCCCGGTGTTCGGAAGAGAACGATGAGAGGGAAGAGGAAGAAGAAGAGGAGGAGGGAGAGATGTTGTTCCGTCGAAACACTGTCGACAAATCTGTCAACGGTCGAGAGGAAATAGCGGAGAGAAAAGAGAAAACATCACTTTGTGGCAGAATCGACAGTAATATCAAGCGAAAAATCGACCCACACCTATACTCTAACTCTAAGTATATGGGGATTGGCCTTTTTTCCTATATGTACGTGAAAACAAAGGTTACAACCGACCGATGTTTCCCTCATTGGCCTTTTATCCAATATAATTTTGTACTTTTCCCTTTAATTATCACTATTTCTAATTATTCTATTAATTAATATAGCAGAGACCAAAGGTCCAATTCCAAACCACCTCTTTTTAGCTTAAAAAGTAACGGTACTGATGCTTGTGCACGTAGTGAATAACAAACATGATAGTGACTAGAACATTAATACCAATCAAAGCTTAACACAACCAAGTAAGCTTTGGTCCAATCCAGAAACTAAAGTCTAAAGCTTTATAAATCAAAATGGAACTTTCATTTCTTCCTTACAGCAACACCAGTGTGTTTGTGGGAGGAAATAGGTATACATAAATCATGCTAATTTTCTCTCAAAACTACAAGTCAAGAACAGTTTAAAACCTTCTGTACTGAGCCTTTTCTTTCTGGAATCATGTGGAACATGTCTAGATCCTATAAGAGATGCTAAATCCATGCTTGTTGTGATGATCAATCTTACAAGTCATCTCTTTTGAAACAGATACTGTCTTGGCCCCCAGAGTATCATCAAAAGCTCATTTTGGTATCTGCAGCACTGAACCAGGTTTGTATCAGAAGTTGCCATAGAAAAACACAGTTCAAGGCTTGTAGGTTTGTAACATACCTTGAAACATAGCCATGGTTTGTTCTGATCAGGCCCTGTAATTGCAGAATAAATATACTCCTAAATGTCTATGGTTGCATCTACTTGTTTTGATTTTGACCTTCTTTATGTGATCTATATGGGTGATAACCCAGAGGCAGCACAGGAGATGGGAGAGAGAGATTCATATCCATTTTAGCGAAACCCACCAAGATAATTAGTACTTAATAAGGGCGGGAAGTGAAGCATGTAGTTCAGCCAAGCATTGGAAGATCCAATTCAGAAGTTGTTCGCTCGGTAGCTCCAGAAGGAGTTCTGCCTGTGAGGAGGAAAAATGGAACACGAGAACGTATTACAATCTCGTTTAAGAAATAAATATTAGTTTTTTTTTTTTTACCTTGATTTGGTTTCCTTCAAAAACCAAAGCTTTCCTATTGGTTTCAGAAGCCATTGAATCCGTAATCAATTTGAAAACCTTCTTGCTCATATTTGTTTCCATGCCCACCATCTTTCCTGAATTATAGATTCTGGTGATCCCAAAATCAGCTGCCATCCTTTTAACATATAGCTTCTTCAACAGAACTTCCATGGAATAAGGCTCTTTCCCATGATGGCGGCGTAGGTTCTCTGTGAATTGCATCAAACTCCATATGCCTTCCTCAGCTGCTTTCTCAGCTTCATTTATTGTTTCCATGGGGTTCTCCAGATAGTTTATGTACTCAGAAGAGAGATGTGGGTTTACATTGATATCAATCTGTCATAAAAAAAACAGGTATAGATTAGAAAAATTAGATGTGTATCTAATTATTTTATGTTTCATAACTTCATTCCTCAGGGAGAAAAGTACCTGTACTGACTGGAAAGGAACTGGAATCACGCGGTGTTCTTCAACCTGGAAACCAAATAGAAGAGCATGACAGTTTTGATTTCAAGCACGATAAAAGGAACAAAGCATAATGGAGACAGTGAACACACGAAGAAGAATTCTCTGATCAACCAACAAAAGTATTGTATAAGCAGAGACACACACTCAAACAAGCATACCAATTGTTTCCTGTTTAGATACTGAAAGTTACATTGTATCTTAATGTCAAATTATTTCAAGCTTAGGAGGCAAAGCATTTTAAAGAAGGGTGCAAATGGATAAGAGGGGTGGGCAATCGGCTAACTGATCAGTTATTAGTGATTTTTGTAACCTCACCTGGTTAAAATATTGGTTATCAAAATATAGTAACCTTATGGATTTTTTTTTTTTTGCATTTTACTAACCTAATCGAATTAACCGAAATTATTTAGATTCAGTTATTAATCGATTTTAGTCCATAACTAACTGAACATAATATAAATTTTACATTGGGCCACTTTACATAATATTATACTTCCTTTACAAAAACACATTACAAAAATAATGAGCACCATTGATTTGGCTCTACACGTGTGGAGAATAAACTCAATTGAGGGTTTATTAGACTAATTCCTAACATGTTCAAGTTTCCCCAAAAGAGTTTAGCACATTTATCATCCCGAAATTAACGAGAGAAGATATATTGATAATATTTTTGTTACATATGTATATAATGATTTTAAATCAATATAACAATATTTCGGTTAATTTGATTAATTCGATTGTCTAATTGTAGTAATTGAAATCAAACCTAAAACTTGAAATTAATCTAATCGAATATCAGAATAATCAAACCATTTTTTTCGATTTAAGTTCGATTATGACCGAGTACTACCCGCCCCTAAAAATTGTTTTTTTTAGAAAAAATTTATATGTAACACAAGGTAGGTCTTGAAGTACAACTCACCTTATTCAAGCTCTCAAAGAGCATTTCAAAGAACAGATCGATTCCAACATTTGCAACATCACCTGTCTGTTGCTCACCAAAGATGGCACCGAAGCCTCTAATACCCATGTCTCGTTCTGCTAGTTGGAAACCTTGGCCAAGTTCACAGCATTCCTCCATGGCTGCTAACCTTTCCTAAAGTTAGTTCAATCACAACAGTGTCAATGTTACTTCAACCAATAAGAGATCTATGTCCTCCATTGTGTTGGAGGGAACATTATTACAAGTAAAACTAATGACGGTATAAATAAACACACCAGTGCCTCTTTAGACAAAACTGACTTGTCCTGGTAAAATAAATAAGCATGAGCTTCCCTATCAGCTCGCCCTACCCTTCCTCGCAACTGTTGCAATAAAAAAATTATTAGAATGTTGAGCATGTGCATAGACAATTTCACTCTCTACTTACATAGACAAAAACCAATGGGGTAAGAGAAGACCTGATACAATTGTGCTAGGCCAAAGTACGGAACATCTTGAATAATGATTGTGTTTGCATTTTGAATATCGAGCCCACTTTCTACAATATTTGTGCATATTAGAATCTTAAGTTTTCCTTGTGCAAAATTATCCATTGTTTCCTCAAGTTCCCTTGATTGTTGCTGTCAAAAGAGCATAAATGGTAACATGAGAACAACCAACAAGAAAATGCTATTCAACCGGAAATATATAAGCAAACTGCATAGTCCCTGTAAGCTACCTGTCCATGCGCAAGAGCAATTTCAACATCAGGAAATGAATACTTCAGAAATTCCATCACTTCTTCGAGACCTGTTGAGTAATGATGTTGAAGTGAAACCAAGATTAAAAGCAGAACAGAACCGAGATTAAAGTAGAACAGAAAGGCTAAAGAAGGCTTAGAATTATAGAGACCAATTAGTTATCATTCCTTCCACGGCCTACACAGCAAATTACAAAGGAAGATGAAGAACATCTACACACCCATACCCCAGAATTCTACCAAGGCATTGACATTAGGGTAAAGTTATCAATCAATAGAAAATGGGAAAGCGAAAACACGCGTTGAAGGTAAATATAGAGATCAAAGTAAAAATATAAGTCTTAAAATGATGGAGAAAGTGATAAGTTTGTGGACTTACCTTTGATACGTGGCAAAACATAAAAGACCTGGCCATCACGGTCGAGCTCATACTTGACAGCTGATATTACTCTATCTTTTGTATATGTTAAAAGATGTGTTTTAATAGGAACTCTCTCCGGTGGTGGAGTTGTAATTAAACTGAAAAATGACAAAAATCATGAGGAAAGTACAATAATACTGGATTATAGGAGATAACTTGGAAGCAATAGCACTTGGTACCAAAAGTAATTAAACTTCCATCCGTAATTAAAATCTGAAATGGGAAGATTACCTCGCATCACGAAATCCAGTCAATGCAAGATAAAGAGTTCGTGGGATAGGTGTAGCAGAAAGAGTAAGGACATCAACTGAAGTCTTAAATGAAGCAATCTTCTCCTTCTGTTTGACACCAAACCTCTGTGAAGCATAGATTTAATTATTCCATATCAATAATAAATAAATAAAACAAATAATGCAGATTAGGAAGGAGGAATTCATTGCAGATAACAGCAAAAGAAGTTATGAGGCAAACCTGTTCCTCATCAACCACAAGAAGACCTAAATTGTTGTACCCGACACGGTCTCCTAGAAGTGAGTGGGTCCCAACAATGATGTCCAGTTCACCACTTTTAATCTTGGCCAAAATTTCATCTTTCTCCGTTTTAGTCTACATGTTGTAACATGTTAGTTAACTTGTAAAAGTAGCAGCCATTAATGATTTCATGACACTTTCATAGACTTGAGCAGTGAAACCATGCTTTGTGAATACTAAGAATCTACCATTCAAACAGTTCTGAAATGCAAACAATTTTATTCTGTCCATCTCTTTCGCAAAATGCAAAACCAGTACATCCAAAATTCAGCCACAACAGATACCTGAAACCGAATGATTAGCTTCACATACCTGAAACCTGCTCAGCAGTCCAACTCTGATATTAGGGTACGGAGCAAATCTCTCCGACATAACATTAAAATGTTGTTTGGCCAAAACAATTGTTGGTGCTAAAACCATAGCTTGCTTCCCAGCTGAAACTACACAGAAAATGGCACGTAATGCAACTTCAGTTTTGCCAAACCCAACATCTCCACAAATTAATCGGTCCATTGGAGTTTCTCTCTCTGTCAGGTCCCTCTCGACGTCAACGAAAGCCTGCAATCACAATTTGCATGAAACTCAGAATACCCAAAGGACATAATATACACTCTCTGTCCCAAAATAAGTGTTCCATTTCACTATTCACAAAATTTAAGCATTCAAAATATAGTGTTTAACTTTGCACAAAGGCAATATTCGAAGTCATACACACTGATCCTAACTCAGACCGGCAGAAATTTGTTCTCCTAATTCATCTTGCTGAAAAAAAAACACTTCAGTTCATATACTTTTGGTGTGATTCCATTAGTGAGTAGCTCCTCAAAATCACACCCTCTTTCATAGGTGGTGGTATCAGTGTGAGAAGTGCTGGTATGTTATTCTTTGCAGATTGCCTGATTTACCAATGGTGTTGCATTGGACCAAATGGTGAAGATTCCCGGAATTGACATTGGTTTTATCACAGTTCCATCCACAAAAACGGCTTTGTTTATTGGATTGGAGATCATTAAGATAGCTACTGCTCCAAGAATTGGCAATTTCAAACTGATAATATACACTTAACAACTAAAGTGAAAAGCGAACAATTATTTTGGGAAATCTAGTTTTCGAAAGTATTGAGAATTATTTACAAAGGAAGGGGTACATAATTCGAGAGCGCTGACAAAGAGATAGATATAAACCAAAAAGAATCTAACGATTAGATTTGAAATATTTATCTTGTCATTAATGGTGCACTTCATCAGAAAAGCTGTTAGGATACCTGTTTCTGGTCTGGTGTGGGCTCATAAGCAAACTGAGATGCAAATTCAGCAATGGCACTAGCACTACTCTTTGGATAAGGGGGCCTTTTTTGTTTCAATCTACGTAAATACAGCTCCATCAAATCAACAATCATTTTCTGAATCATAAACCTTCCTTTTGTTTTCTTCTTTTCCCATGCAGTGGTATCATTCAGTTTGCTCAATGCCCGGGGGCTTCTTGTTTCATTCGGGCTGGAGAGATAAGTAAACCACGACACTAACATCAAATCAAAAGAACAACATACCACAGTAGGCATGCAAAAGAACAAAGACGTGAACAAAACTAGTAATGCTTGTATCAGCATCAGTTTACTCTAATTCTGTAGTTGTTGTTTCCCAATATGGTTTACATTTATGTTTGGGAATGAGAGCGAATTGCAATCTCATTCCCACCCATAGTGTTTTTATGAAAATGTAACTTTGTCTTCTAATCCTCGATTTGAGTGATTTTTTAGTTGAATGAATTCATTTTAATCTGAATATAACAAATGAGGATCTCACTCACATCCCCATTTCTCATTCCCCATAAAAAGAATATTTATAATAATAAAAAAGGAACCCTGTTAAAACCCTTTCTCCACTTCCTCCATGCCTAACAGTTAAGTATCCAGTAACATTATACAGATAGGTTCATGGATAAAGTTCCCTTTTTCTAATCAACCCTAGGATAATTTGGATTAATCTTCTAGAATGAACAAGTGGGTAAATCTAATTAATTTCAGACACCCAATGAAGCATATGAAAGTGGGTGATGAAGAACTTACAGATTGTATCGGTAAAGCAAGCGAGAGGCCTGCTTGAGGGGGAGCTTAGCCATCCCATCCGCATACTCGATGAACACATACTCGATCGGCTTGGTGGAGCCCTTGGGCATGTCGAATTTGATGGTGACGAATTTCCCAACACCCACCTTCTTGTGCACGACATAGTCCCCGGGACGGAGAGCGTTGGGGTCGACCTTGTAGCTGAACTTGCCCCCATTCTCCCTATCCCCCTTCAGCTTCTGCAACCCCCTCTGCTGCTGCTCCTTCACCATCCTCATATACATCTCGGCCTCGCCGGAGTCCATGGCGGGGCCGGCGGTCTCCCTCTTGCCGTAGTCGCGGAGGATTCTCTCGTTGACGAAGGAGATGATGTCCTCGCCGCTCTTCCGCTTGGGGCGGCCCGTCTTGGTGGCGGTGGGGAAGGCATTGACGACGGGGGAGGGGGGGCCGGGGTCTGCGGCGGTGAGGGCGGAGGGAGGTGACGTGGAAGAGGGAGCGGAGCTTGGGGGCGGAGCTGAGGCTGAGGAATGGAGGGGCGGAAATGTCGGGGACGGAGAAGAGGGAAGGCATGGTGGGAGAGGAACGGATAGGGGAGGAGGGTTTTGGGGACAGAGCCAGAGGTTGAAGAAAGGGGGGTTTGGGAATTGGGGACGGAGAAATGGAAATGGAGTCAGTGGTACACACTACACTACAGGATAATATTAATCACTTGTACCTTGTGGTTATGGCTATATCTATATGTATGTGTTTTGGTTATGGAAGCTACGTTTTAGTATTTTTTGCCGCATGGATTGGTAGATATTTTTGTTCGATTAGGCTTGTGGCTATTGGTTTAACGGATAAACCGGTTCTTATCCTTGGTGGGGTCCACGTACATTAGTTTTTTCTTTTAGGGATATATGCATTAGTTGATTAGTTAACCATATAAAGAAAGTTACATGAGACCAATCTTTACCCCTCTTTGTCGAGAAAAAGAGATTAGGTTTTTTGTGTGACATCATGGTAAAGCCGGCGTCGTTCTTTATCCTTCCTTTTGTCGATTTTCTGCCCAATCGATCAACCTCCTATTGCGGCTATCTCAGCGTTCTTTCGCTTCTTTCCATAGCCCTTAAGGGCCCGACGAAGCAGCCATATAGAGATGCCTCAAGACCTCAGAAATAGAGGGGATGTCCCTCAGTAATGAAGAAACCCTTCCCTCTGCGAATCATGTGCTTGGTCTTCGAGCTATGGAGCCATCTTAGGACCCATCCCGGGGTCGATTAGTGGAGGAGAGTCAAGGTCAATATGAGACGGAGAAGGGTGGAGATGACCATGCATGCCCAATGAAGGTGACTGAAACGGCGGGGGTAGGGGAACGGGGGAAACGACTGACGGATACACTGGAGTCATCAGTGGCAACGGTGGAGAAGTTTTCCGGGGGAGATGTTCCTGGACGAGCTCACCATCCCAAAGGAGGCTATCGAGGGCCTCGACTCCCTTTTCGGCTTTGCTCTGGCATGTACTCTCATCACGGGTGAAAAAATATCGTGGAAGGCTGGAAGTTTTGGGAAACGTCATGTAGAAGTTGTGGCAAATCCCGAAGGAGGATCTGCATCGGATTTTGAAAGGGGAACCATGAATTTTCATTACCCTCTATTGGTTTTGACAGGGGTGGATATGATGGCTCCACCAAAGGAGATCCATTTTACCCACGCGTCATTATAGGTTCATGTTCACAACTTAGCGTTTGGAACGAGGATGTCGGTGAGCTGATCGACGACAAGGTTGGCACCTTCATTGAAATGGATATAGACTTCTCTGGTCGAGTTTGGGACAGATCCCTTCGGGTTCATGTTCAAATAAACCTAGCACGACCTCTCTACCGTCAGCTCCTGCTCATGCTTGGGATAAACGTTGAAAGGTAATGGTTCATTTCAGTTATGAATGTTCACCTGACCATTTTTACAGTTGTGGGTGGATAGGACACGTCGGCAGAAATTGTGGACTTTGACATCAGAGCTCGCACCTGCAGGGACCGGGAAATCGGAGAGAGGGAAATGCCTTAAACAGGCGGGTGAAGACCACCCCGGGCGTCGGGCCCATC
>JAYMSV010002214.1:0-11412 GCA_036897745.1 Erodium moschatum
CCCGTCCCAAACCCCCCCCCCCGCCGCGTGGCGCCCCTCCCCATCGCCGGCCTCCACTCCGGGGAGGAAATTCCGCTGGCCCTTGCCGCGCCCATCTCCTGCTAAGCCGATCATGTCCGCGCTGCGCCGGACGGTGCGGAAGAAGCCCAAGGATGGCGCGATTCCGGAGGACGAGGACAGCGGGGAGGTGGAGAGGGAGCGCCAACTGGACAAGACCTTCGGCTACCCGAAGAATTTAGGAGCCAAGTACGAACTGGGGAAGGAGATGGGTCGAGGGCATTTTGGGCATACTTGCTGGGCTAAGGGCAAAAAGGGGGAGCTCAAGGGACAGCCCGTGGCTGTCAAGATCATATCAAAAGCTAAGGTGTGTGCTAGTGGTATGTGTTTGTGCGTATATATTGCTAATGCACTTTGTTCTGTTTATTTGTTTCGATATATACATTATTGCTTGGTCTAGTGTTTTAAAAAGAGGTACTATGATTGTTACATTTGTTGTGAGTGAAAATTGGAATGCTTGAGTTTTACTTGGACAAACACAAGTTATTGGAATGTTTCATACGGTAATTAGTGTTAGAGCTCCACTTAAATTTGCTTGATCTTGGGCTGTTTCATTCTTTTTAGATGAACGATATGCTTGAGTCTGGTGAGAGAGAGTGAGAGACTAATACAATTTTGGGCTTTTGGATGTTTCTATTACTGAATTTTGCTGGAAATGATGTCAGAAAACCTCCCAAGGGTTTTGTAGAATAAATGTGTGTGATTGTGGAACTAAAAGTTTGGCATGCAATGATGAAATCTGAAATGGTAGTGATAGTAATTAGTCATTGGTTTAGTTGTAGAATTAAGGGAGGAAGAATCCATTTTATGGTGGGTCATATGCTCTCCCAAAGGATGACAAGTGGAGTGCTAGTTGTTCATTTGTTATGCTTGATATCAGAGACAACAATTGCTCATGCTCCAAAGCATGTGAGGACCATTTAGTTTTTGATGTTGACACTAGTGTGGCTAGATGAACAAATGTAATGGCTCAACTGACCCAGCGATGCAACAACAAGAACAGAGGACACAGACCTTGCTGACAAGTAAAGTATAAAAATCTCCCTAGATAGGAGATCAGAGATAAATCATCATACTGTCAAAACTGGTTAATTTTCAACAAACAAAAGAATATAAGTTGACTGAAGAGACTTCTACTGATGGCTCCTAAATCAAATTAAAGAGCTGGCTATGTTTGTTTTGCTCATGGCTAGTGAAAAGTCAAGATTGCAGTGATGTTTACTTAGACAAGGAAGTTGTAAATGTTGCCCAAAGAATTAAAACTACATTTTCAGTTATGGAAAATAGGAGCAGTTAACAGAAGAGGAAATAAGAAATATCATCTAATATAACTTATGAATTGTGATCTGGATGGATCCAATATTTTCTTATTGTGGAGGTACTCTTGGGAAATGTACAGTTTTTACTTATTAGTGTGAATCCTGTGCAATGTGTTGAATTGAAACCCCCTGCAATGATCATAACTTAGCTTCACACTGAGAAAAATGTAGTGATCTAACTAAGCAACTTTCATGATATATATATAAAATTTGTTATAAATTCCATGTTTGATCAGTAAAGAAGAAATTTGAACTGCCTTAAAACTCTTGTTTCCTTTATGTAGAACATTTTACTTTGATGATTATAACATGTTTGAGAATTTCAATTTTTTTACTAGTTATGTGAAGACTTTAGTACAAACTCCCCTGATTCAGTTACAATGACTAGAGAAAACCTTGAATGTGTAGATAAAAGTCTGGTTACCCAAAATCTAGGTGAAATGTTACCTCTGTGAGTGAAAATTTCAAATTTTGTGCAATTCGTTATGATAGTTTTTGTCTTTAGACCCCAAAGGCTTCATTTTCAAATTTATTCTATTGTTATCCTTTTTCTTTTGTAGACAATGCCATTTTGCTTTTATGCTGCTTCATATATTAAGTTCACGATAGTGCCCATTGGGTCTCGAACTGAGGGAAGTTTTGGTTACTAACTTATGTTTTTGGGCAGATGACAACAGCCATAGCAATTGAAGATGTTCGAAGGGAAGTAAAAATATTGAAAGCATTATCTGGGCACAAGAATCTGGTCAAATTTCATGATGCTTTTGAGGACTCCAATAATGTTTACATAGTGATGGAGTATGTGCTTTCCTTGGGTCAAAATTCAGAGTTCATAATGACATTTATATACCTTCTTTTGTTGTAGATTACCTGTGAAATGTGAATGAGTTAGTATTTCGGAGACATGAGATTTTGTAAAAATTCCATGACGCTAGTTGATTAGGTGAATGTCTGTTAAGGACAAATTTTTGGAACTGTTGTCCTGATGTATTTCTTTTATCAGGTTGTGTGAAGGTGGAGAATTGCTCGATAGAATTTTATCCAGGTAAATTGGGCTGCTTTCCCTTTCAGTTCTACTGATTTTCTGTTTTGCTATAAGATCCTGTGGAGTTCAGCTTGATGGATTTTCCTTTTAATTAATGTTGCAGAGGTGGAAGATATAAGGAGGAAGATGCTAAAAGTATTGTTGTGCAAATTTTAAGTGTAGTTTCTTTTTGTCATCTTCAAGGTGTTGTGCACAGAGATCTAAAGCCTGAGGTATAGCTTTGAATCAATATTACTTACAAATAGTAATACTATCTATTTAAAAAATATATATAATGGCTGTATTTGTGTGTGAATGAAGATAAGTTTCGTGATTAAAATCCCAGCCCTACTGCTGATTATTAAATATACCTGTTTGCCAGAATTTTCTTTTTAGCACACGAGATGAGGATTCCCCAATGAAGCTTATTGATTTTGGTCTCTCCGATTTTATCAGACCAGGTAAAGTTTGCTTATCCATGATCTTTTATCTGCTTCAGGGGTACCTTGTTATCTTCTATAGCACAATACACTAATGCTTCTTTCTTGTTTTTTATGAATATTTTTTTTATATAAAAAATTGGATAGTAGGTTGGTATTTGTACCTTTCTGTTGATCTGTGTCAGAAGCAAACTTGGTTTTGATATGAGTACGATTACGTTTGATTCTGTGAATTGCAAAAAAACAAACAGTATGTTCAAGTGTGTATCATTGGAGAAGTCATGTTGAAGTAAGGTTCTGTTTAAGTGTGTATCATCATTTAAATCATTTCATCCATTCCTTCAAAAATTGGCCAAGCACTACTGGGTCAATATGTTCCACCAATCATGATTGCATTATCGCTGTAACTTTCGAATCATACAGTTCTTCTACAAATGCAGATCAACGACTAAATGATATTGTGGGCAGTGCATACTATGTTTCCCCGGAAGTACTCCACAGGTCATACAGTCTAGAAGCCGATATGTGGAGTATTGGCGTCATAACATATATATTGTTATGTGGAAGCAGACCTTTCTGGGCACGATCAGAGTCTGGAATTTTTCGTTCTGTGATAAGAGTAAATCCTAACTTTGATGACACCCCTTGGCCATCAGTGTCACCAGAAGCCAAAGATTTTGTTAAAAGGCTTCTAAACAAGGACCACAGAAAAAGAATGACAGCAGCCCAAGCTCTAAGTAAGTTGCTACTAAATATTTAATGGAGATCTCTACTAATTTAAGGGAGAGGGTTACTTATCTTTATTTTGTTTCAGCTTTTTTTAGATATTTTTATAATGAATCATGTTTGGTGATCATAACCGTTGGCAATTCTATGGAAACAGAAGGTTATACGAGAGTCTTACTGCTACGTTGAATCCTCCAAAAATAAACTACTGGATGAATATTTTTGGTGGTTTAAGAACAACTGAAATCATCATACATTTTAGGTTTTAAGTTTCTTGTCTGAACAAAGGGAAATATAGATCATACAAAAGCAGTAAGCATATTAGCCAATTGTTGGCTACAAAAAGTAGAGGCACATCATCCCTTTGCGAGTTAATTTTAGAAATATGCATGTGGTTACCTTTGTTCAATGGTAAAGTATACTTTTGATTGCAATGATGGAAACCTTTTGTTGTGCAGCTCACCCATGGTTGCGAGATGAAAACCGTGCTATGCCCTTAGACATTTTGATCTACAAGTTAGTGAAGTCGTATGTTCGGGCTTCTCCCTTTAAACGTGCAGCTCTTAAGGTGATTACTTGGTCTGATATCATTTTCTACAATGTAAACACAAATTTGTGCATACAAAAATATAGATGGGTATATGAAATTAAGAGAAAGGTAGCTATATGTGTGGTCTAATGCTGAAGTTTTGGCACCCTGCTTGGCTAGGCTTCCCATTTGACAATTTAAAGTATCATCTGTTCTTATTTATGCTCATTCTTAATATGATGCAGGCTCTTTCAAAAGCCTTAACAGAGGATGAAATCATATACCTTAGGGCTCAATTCAGGCTTCTGGAACCAAAGGATGGGTGTGTTGCACATAGTAACTTCAAAGCGGTTAGTTGACATTCCTTCTGCCAGTTGCTTTATGTACTGAATCTGGCAGTGGATATAACTTGGGGTATGATTTTGAAACAGTTGAAACTTTTCTGGCAATCTTTACATGTTTTCGTGGATTTTTTTCTGCAGGCTCTTACGAGAAATATGACTGATGCAATGAAGGATTCAAGGGTACTTGACATCTTAAACTTGGTGAGTAGCACTGTGATGCATCATGCATCTAATTAGCTTTGTATCTGTGTTTATGATCTATGGTTTATGTACAGTTCTGTTTATCATCACAACTCTAACTTCTGTATGATGCACTATTTTAGTCTGCATGTGGATATGATATTGAATGACCTGTTGCTTTACTTAAAAGACTCAGGGATGTGATAATCAACATACTTGAAAGAAGCCTCCTCATTCGACGACTAAAAACCATGACAAAGACATTTGTTTTTCTTGTTTAAAAGCTTTGATTTTCTCTTGTCCTCACACTAAAAAAGTCCTTCCTTTGATTTTCTTTTAATCAAACAGCACATATCATCACAGCCTTCTATTCTAATTTATATATTTTCCAATCAGTTTGGTTTTGCAATTAATGAGAGCTGAGTAGTTCAACAACATTTCTCATATACTAAAGAATAAAAAAGTCAGAACAGTTTTCTTAGACGTAATTTGGTGCTGTTCCTCTTGTATGTCTTGGAAAAAAGGTTTGTTTATTTCTTTGTTCTCAAGTCCTAACAGTGGTAGGTTTCAATTTTAGATGGAACCACTCTCTTATAAAAAGATGAACTTTGAAGAATTCTGTGCTGCTGCAATCAGTACGTATCAGCTTGAAGCTCTCGAAGGATGGGAAGCAATGGCAACCACAGCATTTGAATATTTTGAACAGGATGGAAACCGTGCAATTTCAGTTCAGGAATTGGCACAGGTCTGTGTGCATGGACATCTTTTTAAGAGAATAACTTTACAGTTGAATTTAACTTTGTCTGACCCCAATATATGCAGGAAATGAATCTTGGCCCAACAGCTCACTCGCTACTCAATGATTGTATCAGAAGTTCTGATGGTAAACTTAGTTTCCTTGGTTACACCAAATATTTGCACGGCGTGACAATACGTAACTCCAATACTAGACGTCATCAACATTCGTAGGCCAGATAATAGAGTTGCTTACAAAGTTTTCGTTACAGCTATTTTCGTTATTCAAAGAGAGGAACAGACTTGAGATGTTTTGACGGGATACATATATGATTCCCTTGCAAAATTTCTGGCTTTTATGCCTAAAACAAATCAGTGTAGGTGTAATAATATTCTTTTGTAAAAAGAATGTGCATACAGCACCCATTATTTGTCTATACACTCAAACATTCAGGGATAAGCCCGTTCGTCAAAGAGCATCTCGATGTATTGATATGAACGTAATTAGGACATTTCTTTGGTGTTCGATTAGTGTCAAATTTGTGTTTTGTGCTATCTCACTACCTGAGAAGATGCTAAAGAGTACATAAGGAGTCTAGCTGCATCTTATTCTTCCAAATCATTTGGTATATCTGTATCTCAAGTCAAAGTGTCCTCAAGATGACACCAAAGTAGACCTAGTATATATATGCCTCTTGAAGTAGCCGAGAACTTATTCTTACCCACGGAACTGAAAGCTGGAAAGAAAAGGAAACACGGAAAGAGAAAGGTTCATTGAAGCATAATATGTATCATTACCCAACTTCTCTACTTATGCTTTGGTCAGGTGGAGAATTCTAAGCCTCTTCTGGTAACATGTCAACTTTGTGTCTGAATCAAAACTCAATTGAGACATTGTAAATATTTAAAAACAATTTAAACATTGTCTTAATATAATTGTTACATTTCAAAATGATCCATAACTGCAGTATGTGTAGAGGCCTTAATCTAAATTTGCTCGATAAAAAAAAACTGCATTATATGTTTCGTCTATCAGTATTTGAGTTATAATAAAGAATAAAACTTGAATGCAGATACGTTAGATATAAAGCCAATATCAACTAGTAACTCATAGTACGGTTGATTATAATCAACCGGAGGACTACAATATTAAAGATCCTATAGGATATATTGAGGATGGGTCGGACATCGGCGAATAAGAGATTTCTATAATTAGATCGGGTCAGAGGATGGGAGGATGGGAGGATGAAGAATTTTTTTGCATAGCCCTATCATTTTGTATTAGTTTTTATATTTTCCAGTCACTTAATACTCATCATGTCCTAAAATATCGAACTCATTTGACTTTTAATAAAGTTGAAAGTTATTTACACAACTATCAAACATCAAATCTAGAAGACTTTCTTCCTCTGATGTGAATGTTGATTATATAGAAGAGCACTGACCATATGCAATAATTCAGGAAGTAGAGAGCACTGAATAAGATATGTGAAGAAACTTGGGCTGTAAAGAATCAGAACATGCCCTAAATTGGAGGGTCTGGCTGGCATGACTTGGTTTCTTTACATTTCTGTTGACCTTGGAAACTTATTAAGTTTCAGTTGAATGATTCTTTACTTACCCTCAATAATGCACTTTTCCAGGAACTAATCCTCTTATTATTAGTAGCTTCACCAAACTTATTAAGCAATCAATGAATAATGAGAAAAAAGAGGGTCATAACTCATTGCTTAACTTATGTGAAACTATTATTTAATCTCTCTCTGTATAAAATGAAAGGGGATTCTCAACGACCAATTTTAGGACTTGAACTGAAAGTTGTTTGTTTTTCATATAATTCGATCTTCGGTGTTGATATAAAATGAATGGCTAACAAGAAGAATTAGCATTGAATCTATAAAAGGAAGAATTAGCATTTTTTATAGGAAAGAAAATAATGAATTAATAAAGTGGTGTGGGTTCCGGAAAAGAAATAACGAATCGTAAAACCAAAAACAAGGACGGTCAAGAGTTGAGACCGGGAGCCACTCAGTTGCAGATCACTCCTTACCGCAGAATATTACCGACGTTGATGAGGTCTCGATTCAGATTTACTCTAAGAAACTCAAGGCCAAAATCCCATTGCCACCGATTCTGAATCCCGTGAACGACAATTAAGATCTGGCAAGGTACGATCCTCCCGTGATTATGGAGGATTTGACAAGAGTCCCAACCATTGTGGATTCCACGGATCATGGCAACTCGCGCGAAGTAGATAGGAAGGATGGAGCTGACTCGTTGGTTCCGTTTGGACCGATGACGAGTGGATTCGATCTTAGCTTTGTTGGTGGGACTTTTTTTGTTGGACCTGAGTCCATTATTGCTATTCAGGCTGTGGAGGGTCCTTTAGAGACAGATGATTTTCCGACTAAGGGAGTAGTTGTCACCCTTGTGATGGACCCTGTTACCAGTCAATTGGAAGCTATTGGGGGCAGGGTCGTGACTCAGTCTCCAGTCCAACAACAAGTTAGTTCCTGGAAGGACGCTCTCCTTAAGCCTCTGTTTCGTAAGGGTCATCCTCCAAAGAAGCAGTAAGTTTCCTCGATCAGTCAAACTTACCTTCATTTCACCAGGTCAAAGACTCGATCTTTTAGTTGAGACAGAGGTATTGCAGCTTCGTCTAAAGGGCTCGACGAGTGGGCTAAGATTTGCGAATTGACTTCCAAAAAGGACGAGTCGGAAAATGAAGGGTGGATGAGGAAGAGGGTTGATCTTTACCGTGCTTTTGGGAATGTCTAGGAGTTTTCTTGTGACGATCCGTCCTCGACCTCGGGAGGTGAGGAATGGCAAGGGTAACTCGCTGTTTTTTTTTTCTTTTCTTACCTTGGTTTATTTTAGGAAAAGGCTTGGCCTTTAGCTCCCCTTATTTGAGCTCCCTTGTAATCGTTTTCCGGTCTTTGAGCTTTAGACTCTTTCCTTTTTCGAAAATGTCCCATTTTTAATAAAACTACCTAGCTAACAAAAAAGTATATTGAATGATATTTACAAGTACAACACTCGATAATTACTAAATTCAAGCTATCTTGTGTTATTAAAAATCTAAAAGATTTGATGTTTTTAAATTATCATGTAATCATCTAGTGTATATAATCATTGTGTTTGTGTTTTAGGGAGATATTTGTATTTAAACTTTAACTTTTTTTAACAGAGTGAAACGTGAATATTATTAATTTCAGGACAAAAAGCATACACGACTGAAAAGACCAAGGATCAGCATATAATTTCAGCTTGTTGGTCTTCCTAATATAACCGGAAACAAACATCTCGATCTTGACTACTATAGCCATCATCAAAATATAACAACCTAAGCTCTTGAGTAACCAACTGCGGCTCGACCCGAGCTATACGAGGGTGGTTGTCTGCCGCTTGATCCTTTGGGGGGCCTCCTGAAATCAGATAAGGGTGTGGTAGTGACTCAGGATCCCTTTCCTCCCTGACATCCCACGTCCCCAATGACCTCTCTTTTATCTTGGCGAGGTTGTGTAGCAGGTTTCGCCTGATTGTTTAGGCGAACAAACGCTCTTGGTATCGAATCCTGACGTTTTCCTCGCCGCCGTTCGTCATCTCCGACATTCCAGACCAATTCAAAGACACCAACCAACCACCCTCGGTGGTAATAATCCGTGGCCCACCTCTTATTAGTCGCAATTTCGTTGCGGGCTCGTCTCCATTCTGCAATCCGTCCAACCACAGCCTGGGGGATCGACGAGTCCTGGTATTGCTGTCGAGTTCGCCGCCATCGTCAGGTGTGGTCACCAGCCCATGGTTGGTGGAGGTCGACTGTGAAGCACAGCTGACCTCCACGGGCACGATTGGGAAAAGCATCATGGAAGACGAGGGTTGAACATAAAAATTAAATTACCGGAGCCGTTCACCAGTACGCACGACCATAGGTGATAGAAAATGGATTGATTGGTGGCGGTACAACAAATGCGCATGGGAGAATAACATTCTAGGGTTTAAACTTTAACTCTTAAGTCCATTATGTATATATAATTTTGGCTTTTTTGATTAAAAAAATAGTTTCACCTTAGCACCTAGAAATGATGGTTTGCTTGTCACAAAAAATAGAGTTCTTTTGAAAGTGTAAAGGGTTGTCATCTATATGAGAGCCCCATATGCCCATGTAATTAGTTCAGTGATTTGAATATGATATGAATAGCGTTTACATAAATAGAAGACTGAATCTGCCTGGCTATTAAAGACAAAATGTTTAGATTTACCAACTAGTTCAATTATTTTGATTGACCAAACCAAGATGTTGGAGAGGGACATGCACTGAGCAAACCCAACCTTTGTGGGTTACCAAATCCACTAACAACAAGAACAATCTCCAAACCCAATATAGCAAACCTTTTCGTGCTTTCACATTAATCTAAATTACTTCCAAAACATCCCCTCTAGAAACAAGATCCATGAAATCAAGAAAAAAGAAGAAGAAAAAAGAGATGAGCTTATATATTCACAGACACAATTAAGTTTAGTCAGTCGGAAATGAATTGTATCAAACCCTAAAACACATGAGATGGTGGTGGTGGTAGTGGTGGTGGATGATGCCTTGAACGTCAAGGAAGTCATCGACACGACAAGGAATGGTAATAGGGCCTTTCTGTTGAAACCCAAACTCCTCCTCGGCCTCCTTGAGCAGCTGCATGAACAAGGGATGGTTGATGTACACCCCCGGCACCACGAACCTCCGCTGCTCGTCCCCCTGCCCCACCTTCACCGCCACACACCCTTTCCGCACCTCACGATCCTCATGCTGCTTCTGATGCAACTGAAACCCCATTAATTACCGGATAAGCCTTCGACCCCTATCTAGCTCTATATATATATGTAACCTACAAAACAAACAGGGATCAGAAAGAGAAGGGCCAGGGATCGGAGAAAGATATGGAGAGGGTGAAGAGGGTGAGGGCTGAGTCGGTTAAGGATGTTGTAGGAATGTTGCTCATCTTTTCTTAACTTCACTCAAGAAACAACATATGATTTTGATTTTGATTCAGAAGAAGAAGAAGATGGAGATTGGTGTGCCTCTCTCTTCTGTTCGGGTGACCATATATATAGCATAACCAATAGGAAAAAGTCTCTGGTCTTCACTCTTCACCCTTCCCTTAGTTTCCACTCAAAACTATCAATGGAAGGTATTGTGGTGCGGTGTCGCCATCCAAAGCCAAGTGTCTTCTTTTTCATTTTTATATTTGGTTTTGTTCTCTGATTTTAAGAATAAAGGAAACTATTTGAATGATTCTTCATCGATTATAACTCACTTTACTTTTTTGTTGGGTGGCCAAAAATATGACAACCAAACCTATTGCATAACCCAAGCAACATCGCCCACGTAAACATCAATGGAATCTCATGTCTAATAAAAGAGTGGAGAAAATGTCACATTGCTGCATTTTAAGCAGATGCGATTCCCCCTTAATTATAGGTTAGTAATTTTATTTTCAGTTTAGCCAAACTCCGGTACTTTTTGATTAATTCTAGAACAAACTTTATTTTTGGTTATCCATATTGTTACTCAACACTCCATATATTTGCCAGTAATTACAAAACCTACAATGTCGAAAAACTCATACCCTCTACACATTGTTATAGGCTTCTTCCCTTGAGGTTTTGAAGGGGTCAAGAGGACGGCGGCTGTGAATGAAACTCATAAGGAAAAGGTGGTTGCTGATTTAGAGTAGACTGTATCTGAGAATTAGCGAGAACCGTCTATAAGAGGCAGAACGATACTAAATGGAAAAAAAGCAATTTTTTGATAAGAATCTCGAACCGGTGAAGAATGAAAGCTTCAACACAAAGGGTGCGTGAGACTTGTGAAGAAAAAGAATTTAGTGGACAGAGGGTAAAAGTGGAACATGGGGAGTTTTGGTGTTTATATATAACATAGCAAAGTTTTCCTTGGGCACATGCTTGGGAGATTTGTTTGCAGAAGAAGGGAAGGAACTCACGGTTCAGGTGTGTAAGAACCGCCTCCGGTTGGACCGACGGAAACCAGAGTTAGTAGAGTTTG
>JAYMSV010002215.1:0-11412 GCA_036897745.1 Erodium moschatum
ACTATCAAATGTCGTGCGATGACTTGTTTTGGGGGTTTTCCCTTTTGTTAATCGAAAATATCAGTCATACATAACCAATGAAACTAACTTGTAGTTGTGAAACCCAACCTCATATAAAAAACCGGTTTAATAAAGTTTTAACATAAGCGGAAGGGCTTTGAACCCAAATATAATAACTAACATAACCGTCTCCAGAGGAAGGTCTACAAGGATAAGTTACATAAACAATATATCGACTAATGTGAAAGCAGTGTACTTTGTAACGACCCAAAACTAAGAATATCGACTAATGTGAGAGCAGCGTCTTTTATAACGACCCAGACTAAGAGCACGCGACCCTTCCTAAGGGCACATATCATTTTTGCCAGGGCCACCATAGTAGAACTCAGGATCCCGAATGTAATCTCCAACATAGAACACATCATAACAATTATACTCATCTGCATAATGGTAAACCCAATCAGGGAACTTAAGGAACCCGGAATTGTCCCTGATCCTGATCCTCTTGACGCTGCCTGAGGAGCCGGTGGCCCAATCCGGGAAGCGCCCGCTGCCCATATTCGTCCTGGTGTGTGGAGCTCGTCCCAGCCTCGAGCTGTACACTTCACCTCCCCACTCTGCACCCGAGGCCCTGTGAGCCAATGCATCAAACAGGATCCGTGGATAGTATCCTATGTTGAGGTATTCCCCGTATTGCACCCACCAATTCCCCGTCCCGACGTCCTGAACACGGGAAAAGAACGAGACGATGATGACTGGAATGTTGTTTTGTTATGGGGTTGATTATACATAGGTTGTTACGATTTTTCATGTTTTGTTGTTACGGAACCCTGGTCCAAAAAAGAGCTCATGGCTACCTAAAACATTTTGGTTAGACGTAAATCACGATAGAGTAGGTGTAAAAAAAACTCCTTAAGAGATAGAAGTACTAAAAAAGACGAAAAGGGGCATTTTCTGATATCAGAATCAGGGGCATTTTTGTCAATTCGTTTCACAGCTACAAAAAAATTGCTGAAAAACCCATTGGCCCTGATCTAAAAAAAGGCCTCATAGCTACCTAAAACAGTTTGATTAGAAGTAAATCAAGATTGAGTACGTGTGAAAATACTCCGTAAAAGATAAAACTATTTAAAAAGACGAAAAATAAGACATTTTCTGATATCAGGATCCGGGGCATTTTTGTCAATTCCTTTTACAGCTATGAAAAATGATGAAAATGCCATTGACTCTTTTCTATAAAAAAAAAAATCCTCATAGCTACCTAGAATACTTCGATTAGATGTAAAACACAGTTGAGTACGTATATAGACTCCTCAGAAAAAAATGACATTCCCTGATATCCGGGCCAAGGGAATTTTTGTCATTTCTTAAAAGAAAGAGTTGTGTGAATTTTTGGAAACCTAGAGTACCGACAAAATGAATTTCGAATTTAGGTGTAGCCAGGTGAAAAACGTGTGAACTTTGGTGCAGCTAAATGCAATCAACACTATTGTTATGTCATGTTAATGTGGTATCGAATGAAGTTTTACCTGGAAGATGTAGAGGGTGATTTGGTAGGGAAGGCCTAGGGGAGTGGAGATGGGATAGATTGCGGCACCAAGAGCTACCTCATGGCTTGTCTGAACGAAACCAGGACATGTTAGATCGAAGCATCCTGTTGCGTTCGATGCATCAACCTGAATCATGTGCAGAAAACAAGCGTGTTTTGTCGGTTCAGAAAAACAGCATTTTGGAGAAAATATGTAGTTATGTTATAGCTTACAGTCCAATACACAAACAGTCTTGTCTCTCTATCTCCATAAACTCTAGGATTTACCTGCAAATTCGTTGTAAAAAGTTAGATTTTATGAGCAAAAACGAACATTATATGATTATAGGAATAATTGCAAAAAATTACCCTGAGGTATTCACTTTTAGCAACTTGTGCCCTCTTCTTTGACAATTGCAAAAAAGTGCTCTAAATGTGCCTTTTTGTTGCATTTTTTATGCAAACTGCAACAAAATGACAAGTTCAGGGTGCTTTTTGCAATTATTAAGGAAGAGGGCTACAAGTTGCTAAAAGGTAATATCTCAGGGTACTTTTTTTGCAACCATCTCTAGATTATACAGAGATCGAAGTACTAACTGCCCATCCAAACTGAATGGTCTCGAATTTGTTGTAAGGTCCACTTTTGAGAGCAACTGCTGAGGTGCTGTACTCATCATCAAACTCGACATAAGGGTTGTAAACTTTAATGTCTCCTTTGACTCCCAAGTAACTAAACCCTTCAGCAATCAAAATAGCCCTCTGATTCACAGACACGGGACAGTTCAGAAACGATGATGAACACCGAAAATGCTTCAAATATGTCACAATGAGACATACCGAGTGGTTTATCTGTAGAAACGTGTTCTTGGTGTCAAGAAAGCCTATCTTCTTCGTTTTGTAGTCTTTGATCGGAGCTTTCGAGTTGTTTAGTTCCCTTTTATGGGTTCTTCTTACCGGTATAGTTCCTTCAGGACAGCTTCCACTTTTCTGCCATAGTTGTGACGTTCTGGTATATGAATTGGCTGCCATTTTCTCCACAGTTGGGTCATCACTTGGTTTCATCTGAACAAGAAATTGAAATTCTGGTTTGAGATGAATATGTTAAAAGGGACCATTGCAAAAAAGTACCCTGAGGGATTCAGATTGTGCATCTTGTGGCCCTCTTCTTTGGTAATTGCAAAAAAGTGCCATGAAATGAACCTATCTTTTTGTTCTACTTCGAATAAATTGTTTCAAAATGACAATTTTACCCTTGTAAATTTAAAATTAATTCATATCCCTTGAATTTCTTGATCTTTGTACGGTACAAAGAGAAGAAAATTAAGGGGTATGAAAATTTGGATTTTTGGTTTTTTACTTATATTATTTTTAAAATTTAATCTTCCAAGGGTAAAATCGTCACTTTTTATGCTAACTACAACAAAAAGACAAGTTCCGAGTACTCTTTTTACAATTATCAAAGAAGAGGGTTACAAGTTGCAAAAACTAAATACATCAGAGTACTTTTTGCAATTATCCCTATGTTAAATGCATAATAAATGTAACTTCTTCGGAGAAGACAGACCTGGACGATGTGGTTTCTTAGAGCTGGGTGATCAAAAGCTGGCTGCTTATACATATCGATGCAATCAATGACATCTCCATCTTCACTCTACAATAAGAACCGAACGAGTCAGTTGACTTAATCGTTAGTTCAGAGTCCAAACAGGCAAAAATGGCCAAGAAAATAAGTTCGGCATAACAGATACAGCTTCATGGTTCTAACAAAGACTAAAGAAGAGAAGAAGCTATACCTGAATGCTCTTCACTGCATAGTTGTGCTGGTGATGATTCTGAGAAGAAGAAGAAGCTTTTCTGCTATACTGTAAAAGAGTTGAGTTACACTGAACCACTGCACAGCAAATGAAATTTACTACCAACAGAGAGAAAATCCGATTCAATCCCAAACAATGAGAGTGAACCCTTTTCACCATTTGGTCTGCAAACTCTCGGATCACCTGATTATCTCGATAAAATGTTGCAGATAACACAACCCACCTCGCTAAAATCGAGGATGGCTCAAAATTTAGAAGCTTTTTTCATGAAAAAAAAAATGCAGAAATGCACAAACATAAGATGATAACACAAATTCTGCATGAATAACCTTGTAATCATACCATTTTCATTCATATAATGTGACAGAGAAATACCATTGAACTTATATTTCAAGCTCTATGAATGCACAAAACACACTACAAGCATGAAGCATCAGCTCAGTTGCAGACCCAACTGTTATGTTCAGTCTAGTTTATATAACAAGTAATGTGAGTGTGAAAATGAAAACTTATCTGCAATTTATAAACTTGAACTGAATAAAAAGATACTGTAGTTCCGGTATACAAATGTCAATAGGATGCTAATTTTGATGATGCTGCATGTCTATACCTAATGATGTCTCTGGTAAGACTTTCCAAAGAACTCGATAAATTGTACAAGTGTACAATTACGTCGTTCATATCAAAAGGGTTTCTTGATCAGCAAATGAATAACGGCTTTGAATTGGGTTTTCAAAAACCCAAAAACTTCTGTGATAACCGAAGTAGAGGCTCCAAGGAACTGGGAGCAAACTTTCTAGCGAAAAGATAACAAACTGAAGATGGCCGGTCATTGTAACTGCAATTGCGACCCACGTGAAGTTTCATCATGAACTCCTCTGTGATATCGCCTCTCCCAAACGTAGCTGGGTGGGCCCCGCCCCTCGACCAATCCACCCACGTAATGCTTCGATTCGCTAACTGATTCGGTGCTTGGATCGTGAGCATGGTGGGGAAATAGTGCTCGTCCACATAGCACGCGGGTCTACAGAACTGTTCAAACTTTGGGTAAAAGATAGTGTCTTCTATCAAGTTGATTGCTAGCTTTCGGTTTATTTCAAACCACTGGGCACCTTTTCGCCACTGGGTAATGTTCACTTCGGGTGCCATGTTAGGATTGTAGCGCCCTCTCCCAAAAGGCCCAGGATCATCGAATGCACCGACAAAGCTATATCTTGATCGCATTATGTACTTGTAGATGATGCTGAAGTTGTACATAGGAATGCATGATTCAGAAACGAGAATGAACCACTCGTTGGAGATATCGAGAAGTGCATTGGCGACGAGTCTTTTCTCGGCATCACACATGCTCATTCTTCCCCATTCAGAGACCTAAAAAGGACAGAGAGAACAATCAACCACAAGGTTATTATAGAAGGAAAATTAACGACAGTTTTAATCAGAATAGACAACAAAAAGGATACAAAGAACTCAGTTTTGAAAGGGAAAAGGCCTAAAAATTCAAGCAAGAAGCATTTATTATAGAGAAAATTGCAATAAAGTACCCTGAGGTATTCCTTTTTTGCAACTTGTAGCCCTCTTCTTTGATTATTGCGAAAAAGAGCTATGAACTTGTCTTTTTGTTGCACTATACAAATTGCAAAAAAAAAAAGACAAGGTCATGGCACTTGTTTGCAATCATCAAAGAAGGCTACAAATTACAAAGAATGAATACCTCGGGGTACCATTTTGCAATTATCCCTAGAAATGGCATTGGGTTTCTAGATAAGGGACCTAAACATTCTGGAATAGATGGTTGATTACCCATTATACCATTGGGCTTGAAGCTCGTTGGTAAACACGAAGTGATGAATAGTACATTAAAGAAGGTCTGACATGTTCAATGAGACTCTTGTTGCAACTTAACACAGTATCAGCCAACTATGTTTGGTATAACATCTCAGCTTAGAGATATTCCTATAGCAAAAATCTAATGTTCTTTCTCTCTCGTGTGTGTAAATCCACATATGAATAAATATCCACCATAGTATAGGCACATCCAAGATTGAAGTAAAGGAAACAAATCCATTTTTCTCTAAAGTAAAAGGGATAGTTGCAAAAACTTGCGGTGAACTATGCGTGTTATCTTGCAAATACTATTGGTGAACTATTGTTTATGCAAAAAACAGCCCCCAACTATTTTCCGTCTGCAAATCTGTTATCTTTAACGGAAATTAGTCATGTGACTTCATTTTTTTTGGAAATGACAGTTTTTTCCTTTACATTATACATATGTTGCAATTTGTAACCCTCATGTATATGTATTTTGCAATTTAGAACCCTTATGTATACACTTTTACACGATAAATTTTGACTTTTTGCAACAAGAAAAGAAAACGCCGTTTGTGGATTTCAAGAAGAAAATTAGTTGGGGATTTTTCAAAAAAAAAAAAATAGTTCACCGATAGTATTTGCAAAGAGGGCGTAGTTCACCGCAAGTTTTTGCCATGATTTCAAAGTAAAATGATGTTTATGTTGTTGCCTAGCATTAATCAATCTTGATGCAAATTCATACCAAGTTTACCAGAAGTAGAGCAATGTAAGGTCAGATATGAAGACAATTTACAAACAAGCATCTAACGTCATTCACATGAAAGAAAAAAAAATTATAGAGGCCACGCCAAACATCTCAACCCCTGGGTAATTGGAAAACCAATGTAAGTAAAAGATATCTAAATTAAATAATACAAGTTTTCAAGGACAACAAACTTCAGAAGTCCAAATATTCAACAAAAAAAGTATAATTGCAGAAACTTGCGTGAACTATGAGCGTTTTGCAAATATTATCGGTGAACTATTTTTTTAGCAAAAAATATCCCCCAACTATTTTCCTTCTGCAAATCCGTTATCTTTAACAGAAATTAATCATGTGACAATCACGTAACTTCAATGTTTTTTGGAAATGACAATTTTGCCCTCTACATTATACGTGTTTTTTCAATTTGTACCCTCATGTATACGTGTTTTGAAATTTGGTACCCTTATGTATACACTTTCGCATGGTTACTTTCGACTTTTTAGAAAAAGAGTAACTCAAGACGGAAATTAGTTGGGATGTTTTTTTGCAAATAAAAAGAAGTTCACCGATAGTAATTGTAAAACGCGCATAGTTCACCGCAAGTTTTTGCAATTATTCCTAAAAAGAATGAGTACAACATAGTGCGGGACATACCTTACTTGGGATTTGTCTCCCATAGAAAACTGAGGAAGCCGGGAAATTGGGTTGGAACGACGGCAATGCATGAAGATATATCGAATAAAGCCCTTCATGTGCCTTGAAGAACCTCTCCCAGAGAGGTGCAAGAGGCAACGGCCCTTTAGTCAAGAACATAAATGCAATCTTCGGAATCCTCCTAAAAGGATACTTCTTCACCCGAGGAACCAATGACGCTCTCCAGATCAGCTCCTCATCACTCATGGTGTGTAGCAGATTCGAGGGAGGCTTTATCCAGTGATCCAAGCCAGTAAACTCTTCATAGCACGGGCGCAGAGTGGACTGCATTGTGGTCATTATGCTCTGAACACCGAAATGCTTAACCGTGTATATACTAATAACCGAAAAGACCAAACACAGAGCCAAAAACACCAGAAACACGACGAGCATCCGAATCGGCAACACCCTAGAATGGCTTGTCCTGGTAGCTACAGGAGGAATTGGGTCTTTCCCTTCCTCTATAGGAACCATCCTAGATTGCATTTCACCCAAAAATAGAGACTAACAAGCTATCAATTATCAGATTCACTTCCTATCAACCTCTTCCCACCAGAATTGAACCAATTGCATTTTCAACACATCTGAATCTGAACATTCCTGACCCAGAACAACCAAACATATCCTCCAAAATCGCACAGTGCTTCTATGGAATAGAGATCTGAAACAAAAACAAAAACAACAGAAACCAAACTCTCAACACCCACACCCACAAATACTCAGTTTTGAACAAATGGGTACGAAACAAACACGAATCCAAACAACAACACAGCCGGAGATCGGACCATTTCCGATCAAACAAACGCAGAAGCCACCACAAGTCAACGAAACAACAAAAACCCATAAACGTACCTTCCAATTGCGTTGCGGGATTGAACCCACCGCCTGAAATTGCGCCGGATTGAGACGACCGAGACGAGGAGTGGTGGTGGGTCGAATAGAAAAGTCAGCTACAGAGAGAGAGATATAGAATCTAGAAGTGTGGAAGGGTTCGATTACAGAGAGAGAGAGAGAGAGAGGGTCATGGAAGGATCGTGGAGTGAGGAATGTTCCACACGCAAAAGGACCAAGTCTCGTTGTCGACGATGATGACGATGGAGCTTTCCTCAGAGCGCCAACTCGCTGAATCGATCACAAGGTGAATTTGCGTATTGGGTTTGTTGATATATTTTAGGGAGAGAGAAGAAAGAGACAAATTCAGGAATCTTTTCATGGGCTTTAATTACTCTCCTAATCTTATTTTTTTGCAAAATAAAAATAAAAATTTACATTATTATATAGTTTATTATATGCAAAAGATTTTTATTTATTTATTTATATATTGATGGTAATTTTGGTCAGATTAATATATTTGTTATTCTTGATGATATTTCTATCTAATAAATATGGTTGACTTGGTATTAAGAGCATCTACAACGTCTGAATCGTATCCTCAATCACTAAAATATGAGTCGTGATTCGTGTACCGAACCGTGAATCATATTTGTGGTTCGCTGGTTTGCGGTTCGTGGCCGACCAATCAGTACGCGAAACATGGTCTACTCGGGAAAAAATCAGACAGTTGGAGCAACGGTCTGAAAAGGTAACTTTTTTAATTAAAAATAAATACAAAAAAACACTTAAAAATTAATTTTTACCCACCTATAAATACCCTCCTCCCCATTCATCAAACCACCAACCATTATCTCGATTCTCTCTCAAATTATCCATTTTCTCTCTCAAAATCCGATCAACAATGTCCAACGACGATACTCAATCACCGTCTTCATCGGAGCAACAAGACTATACGCCGATTTTTATTAGAAATTGAAAAATATTTATAAGTGTCTTTTAGTGGATTTTGTATTGAAATATAAAACCGATTGATAGAACAGCGAAAATTGATTATCACGATGAATAAATGACGACAACATGTTTAATTTTAAATTTAGGACTCGAGAAAATAAATCACTTATTCTGGAGTTTGACTCGATCAAGGTTTTCCTATTAAGACCCATTATTTTTTTCAGCTTTTGTTTGTTTGTTTTTTGAAAAAAAAAATGGAACTTTTGGTTTAACATTTCAATATAAATATTGGATATTGTGATTTTTTAATAACTCAACAACTTGTTATTCATAAACATAAGATATTTCATTTAATCTCATTTCAAATAGACAAACTAAACTTAATATTAAATTAACTAGCAGACAAATTTCAGCTTTAAAAAGAGGAAAGTGCATATAAACGAAAAATAATGGTCGATAACTATATAGTATACACGTCTTATGCTTTAGAATCTTACATTTATATAAAAAAAAATTATTTCATTAGGTTTTATTAACAAACTTCCTCCGTAACGTTTTTTAAACGCTCTGACTTTTGGTCCTCCTTTAAACGTAGGGTACGATGATAGCGACGACAGACTCGACCATACGATATTATTCTCCGCCCCTTACCCCAATACCCATCAATACAATCGAGGTGTTGATTATCTTTTTACGGGAAAAATGGATTCTATTTATTTGGTGGTGGAAGATATAGGCATCCATGCACATCGGGGATCCAGTCATCGACGACGAGTATGAACGACTATAACATGCACTGGCCGACAAGCTTCTCATGTCCACCCTTTGGTGCCAAAGTGTGGCGTTGTCGGGTTTGGCGATGAAGCAACTTGGCTACATCGTAGACTTCTTTTTCGACGACACCAGACGAGCAATGGGTGCTGGATCAGGATCCTTGTGTTTCCACGAGGCTCCACTCATACGCGAGTATGCAACCCCTGAGGTTAGGGGAGGTAAAAATATTATGCAACAACCATTCTTGCGTCATTGTAACATAGATCGAACTAGTACATCAGATCCGACTCACCCACAAGTCCACATAAACAATTCACCTTAGACTACCCATGGGTCTAATTAGACAAAAATTAGGGAAAATGTGGGCCTAATCAAGCCCGATTCGTGGGCCTACGTAGCATTTAATGTATTATTAAATTATTATGTGCACGTGACGATTCTCCATAGGAGAATCGGACATTAGACCCGAATAGACAGTCGGCAAATCCCTAGACAGACTTTGCGGTCTAAACCCAAGAATGGTGGCTTTATGAACTTTTTTCCAAAAAAGAATCGATTCGACGCGTAGAAGACCCAACTGTGGATTATCTAATTGTTATCGTTGTTTAAACGTTATTTACTTATTGTATGACTTTTTTCTTGAAAAAAAATCAGTTTGACATTTGAAACTAGTATTATTATCGTATTTCTTTTGTACCGTACATGCATGGTATTGCCAGTTAGCACATACGTATTGTTTTTAATTTTCATCCCACCCTGCATGGATAAAATAATTAAAACAAAACCTGCCTCTCACTGTCTCGCACATAAATATGACCAAAATAAATTAGATATAAGAAAACACAAAAGCTACCATAGAGGTCTCTCTCGTGAGTACTTCATCACATCCATTTTACGACTTTCATACAATTGAACCATTTTTTTATGCAATATTTTGTACGTTAATTACGTCCGGATTCTTTCAATTAATAATCAGCCACACATACCAACTTCTAATTAAAAATAGTTTTGTGATTCTAATTTTTATATATTTTATACTAAAAAAATCAGCCAGTTAATTGAATTACCACTACACAGCAATGACAGCATCACTATAGTAATATATATTTTAATTATTTTTCAATTTTATTTTAATTTATAACATGTTTAAAATTAATTTTAATATTGTTTAGAAATAAATTGATTTTGAATTTTAATTTCGTCGGGCCCTCGTCTAACTAGGCCGTAGCTAGCCATTAATCCTTCAAACCCTTGTCATAGAGATGAGACCTCAATTACTCAATACGTACCCAGAGAATCGACATAACTATCGAGGTTGCCGCAATCCTTAATTGAGAGTTGCGAAGTCAACGAGTTTTCTTAGTGGGGAGCAATAGAGAGAGCATGAGGTATGCTGGAGAACAAATAACTAAGCTCATTTTGTATGAATAAGTTCGATTTTGTAGGGTCTAATTGACGAAAATCTGGAGTCAGCTCGACTGAAGACACAATGAAGAGGAGAGACAATTCCACATGTCACATGTAGGAGAAGAAGAAAGTATCTTATTATACCCCAATTCTACATCGATAAATAAAAAAGAATTAGTAAAATTCACGAATTTTGAGAAAAAATCACACTTTATCCGATTCAATCGAATGGAACAAAACCATTGTTAATTAATATTATTATTATTACATCTTTCGAGATTTGACGACGTGTACAATTTAACACCATGTTGTCCAATAGAGTTATACACTATCCCCAATTAAAATTCGATGAAAAGACTCATCCACCCATAACCTCAATAACAAACATGAAACATGAATACATAGCCTCGTTGACACGCGAGGCTTACTCATCCAACCATATCGCACGGATATCAGGCAAAAGAGAAATCCAACGGTGAAGAATGGATAACAAGTAGTTTACACGTGGCAGGTGATGGATGATACAGTAAGTGAATTGGGACAAGACTCGGAACAGTACGAGGCCAGCTGTCCGAAATGGCGGACACTGAAAACGAGCTACCCTTCAAAGCTCGAACCCACGAGGATAAGATAATGGTCCGTACGTACGCATAATAGTAGTGCCATGTTTGTGGACCTAGGACTATAAATGAACCTAGATATTAACTCCAACTCGTTTTGCGCTTCTCCCTCAAGGCTCAAACTAACCTAGCCGCCACTCCTTTTGCCTAGATCTCTCCTGCCGACGGCGTTACGGTCTTTGGTCATGGATGTCGTCGGCGGGGGTTGTTTTTTGTTATCTCCGATTTCTGTGG
>JAYMSV010002216.1:0-11411 GCA_036897745.1 Erodium moschatum
CCCTCCAATTTGTTAAAAGACCTGCGAACAAGGCCGTCCACTGGTTAGTCAGGGAGGCCGGCCCGTTCTATGCCTGTTCTTCAGTGGTCAGGTTCCCTGCCTGATGCACTTTCATGTATCATCGCTTCTGATAATTAAATAAATCCCTCTTTTAGTTCAAAAAAAAGTTAATTTAAGGGACTAAGAACCACTATTTTGCACAGTCAACATACGAACCCCTAACCCGAGCACTTGCGTTCTACATGCTCTGAGCACATAGCTGGTTGAAGAACGAATTTTTTTTTTTCTATCTCTACAATTACTCATATATTCAGACAGACTGAAATTTAAAGTTTGAACAACAAATAGAATATCTTCCCATTTATTTTTAATGCATGAAAGGTGGCATTTAGCAGTAACATCAAACTGATCTAACAAGCAGTTTCACGAGTATTATTTGTGGTGTTTCACAATTTCATTTAGAAAGAAGCAGAGTAATAAAAGCAACTAATATCTAGACCGAAAGTGCAGTGCAGCTTTATAATCCAGCCCCTGAGGTGCGGTCTTCTAACTTCAGCCGTCAACAGTGGGCAGTGCAATGGCTGTGGTTGACCCAATGGTAGCCGGGGCCTTTCCTGTGTCCTTTAGGCTTTTCCAACAGGCGGACATGATCTTCCACTCTTGCTTACAAGAGATTTGATGCTTGCCTTGAGCTCCTCATCCTTCATCAAATACTCCAGTGTAACATGCACACCTGAATCCATAGTTCAATTTGTAACTTTTAAACACCATCTTAGCTTTACTGAACCCAAGAGATGAAACTGAGTTCTTACGGAATCTCCAGTAGTGCTTTGGATTTGTAGGATCATTAATAGTCTCCTCTGCAGCAGGTCGTGTTGTGTATTCTTCTTTCAGTGCTAACAAATCCTGTTCATCATATCAAGCCATGTCCCATATTTAAGCATGCGAGAGTAGTGCTCGAAACTAAATCTAAAATATTATCAAACCATCAAAAGGAAACCATGTGAGCTATGTAAGTCAGTGGTATGCACTTAGCACCATGGAATATGGTTCAACTAAGGAGATTCAGCCCTTAAGCGGCAACATAAGGAGCTCAAGGCAAAGTTTTATGTCAAAGGGATATGTCGACAACAATTCCTCAAGAAGGAAAGCTTGTTTGTCCAACTGGTCAAGCACTTGAACTTAGGTCTTACCACCTGGGTTCAAGTCCCCACAGCAGTATTGCACTTCTTATTTATTTCTTCCTACCTTCTGTTGGGCTTCTGTTTATCCCGCCCTCTAGGCCTCTCTCAAATGGGGGTCACAAACATGTAAAACTCTCTTCTATATAAGGGAGCTCAAACTTGATGCATTAATCTTAAAAAGTTCTTTAAGGACCAAAAAATGTTTGGCGCTCCCTTTCTTCTACATAAGCAAGGTCTTGAGACCAAATACTTCAATACACCTGATTTACTGGATCAAATAAAATACCTGAAGAGGGAATATTGCCCACATCGATGGAGCATCAACATGCTGCCGAAGGATGAAATTGGCAATCTCAGGAACACATTTACTAGGTGGCAACTTATCAGTGCCCACTACAGTTTTGAAAAAGCGACGTCTTCTTTCTTCATCTTCTTCCCACCAAGCACGCAGGGTGGAGCAATCATGGCATGATGGAGCACACACCTGAAACACATTAACAATGGCTAATTATAACTATAACATATTTAGAGACAACTAAGACAAGATTTGTTGAATGTGCTCTACAAGTATGTATACATATTCCTTCCACAAATCAGAAAAAAAAATATCAAGAGTGAAACCATGAACGTTTTTTATATAATAAAAATTAGTAACAAAGAGAAGGTTAAATATTCTGTAAGGAAATAAGCCATTTATATTTTGAGCTTTGCTCGTATCCATAAAGTAAAATTCACAGTATGAAGATTTAGGCAGTGGAAATGTTTTTTCTGTACGTTAAACCAAGTACATAGTGTGCATTATTTGTTTCTTGCACATAGAATCAAATACAAAGAACCAAGAAGAACTAGATGAAAGGGGTTGGTGGAAGAATGTAATACTTTTGCTCTCAGGTTATCCTCAGTCCTGTTAAATTTCTCGTGTTTGTAGTAAATACCACTAAGGCAGAAAATAGAACAAAGTAAACCATAAATACCAGAGAAAAATCAGTGTCAAAACATAACCCTACCCAGCAACCTAGCCATATCTAAAAGTGCATAACAAGGTTATTTTACTTTTAATAACAATCTACATGCATGCATATTTCTCATTTTTCCTTGCGATACGACAAGACAGGAGACAGTTGCCCATCCAGAAAAATACAGGACTTCGAATTAAATATTATCTTGGGTATTTTCTAATTTTTCCTTTGGAGACGACAAGACAGGAGATAGTTTCCCATCCAGAAAAATACAGGACTTGGAATTAAATATTATCCTGGGTGTTCAAAACCAAAATCTTCTTGACACTCACTCATTATGCCTTCATAGTCCAAATCACATGAGCTTTGAGAACCCATTCCAAAATAACCAAAAGAAAATAGGCAAATAAGATTGCATGATATCTTCTGTTTATCAGCAATAATGGGAGGTGTGGGGATCAGAAATATTGCATAATATCTTACAGTCATGTAGCTGTAATGAGAAGGAATGCCAAACTCTAGACCAGGTTCACTGGGCATACGTTGAATGCGTAAACCTATTAATCCCAATTCTTGCATAACCTGCATATAGTCATCCCTTCATCAGTGATTTAAGAAATATATTTAGATAAGAATAGAAGTCAAGGGTTAAAAAGATACTGGATGAACACAAGAAGGAATAAGGCCGAGATCTTCTCCACACGCTAGCATATTTGATGAGTTCAGGAGGACAGGAAGAGTTTTCAGAGCATTTTGCCTCCAGAGGGATTCTTGTCGATGGAAATAGTAATCATAGTATAATCTCCTTAGAACATTTTGACTGCATAAGTGAAAAATGGTAAGGGCACAAGAAAAAGAATAGGAAATGCAAATTGCAGTGCACACATACAGGATAATACATCAACATTCCAAACCTTTTTTAAATTCTCTTTTGCAGTTAATACATACAGATATATAAATTAAAAAAGAAACTTATGCTCTAAAGCCAGCAACTAAGTACCTATGATCATCCAAATCCTTGAAACTCGAAGTGTCTTCAAGATTGAACCGTGGATAGAATTTCCTTGCATCCTCTGGATCCTTGATAAGAACTATATTCTACAAAGACAACCAGACCAGATTGAAATATATAGGAGTTATTAGTACAGTGAGCAACTCCCATGGTAGTCATTTATCAGTTAGATAAGAAACTGAAGGAAAAGTTTAGAGTATACTCCATCTACATTTATTACACAAAACAAGGAACCCAATATTGTTATTGGTGAACACAATAAGATACCTTTATGAGATCAAACAGATCGGAACGTATCTTGGCTTCGGTGTCGAACAACAATGATCTTTCTGCACATAACTTCACCTTGGCAGCAAGTTTTTTTTCTGTGTTGCAATCCTCTTTGAACTACAAAATACATTGAAGAAAGAACAAAATTTATTTGATGCCATGAAGGATTTAGTTCAGTGTTTGTTTTAGTAAGGTAAGGAAATTTACATGTGGCCTTTAAGGATACACAAAGACATCAACCACAACTCCTAAATAAACTGAGTTCTCATAAAGTGCATTCCTTGCATGGCATAATGTATAGGATAGGAAACTACCATTTCGCAACAAAGAACCATTGAAGCAGAAAAGCACATTCATGCTGAGATTACCATAGCTATGAGATTTTCTTCAAAAATGATTAAATTAAACCATGCAAATTTGATTAATATTATTTACTTGACAGGTATTGGAAAAATGAATGGAAAGTGGGCGTTAAGTTTCTGTCAATTTCTTTTATGGCATAATAAGGTCTTTCTGATACTCATCCTTCTGGTAAGAATGAGTCATTAATCGTGTTACGACAACAGATCTAAATCCAGAATAACCCTCATTTTGGAGTGGATTTTAGAACAGCATCTGAACAATTAAGGAGTTGTCATTATTGGTACATGAAGCACTTAGTTTCATGCACATTCCAACTTTCATACAAAACAAATATAAAACACTTAGTGTCATGCACATTCCAAAATGTGTAAACATCACCTTTCCCATATCAGCCTACTCAACTCAACTGAGTGAAACTACATTTAATTGAATTTTCACTCACTCCTGTAGGCTGTAGTTAATAGATCTGCAAACTGCAATGCACACACTAATATTTAAGCACTTATCCTTTACATCTAAGAGTTCTGAAAATTTTATATCCTGGCATACTTTTTTGAGAATTCAATACTTGTTAGCACAGTGAAGTTGCCAGAGAGTTACCCTTATCTTTATTAATTTCATAAGTTGGAGCTTCAGCACAATATATGTCATGTATGCTGAAAGGGTGCCTAGTGAAACGAGCTTAAAACTTTTTGTTCAATCATACTCTACTATGATAATGTGGATAAAATCTAGGTTTGCTAAAATATAAAATCAATCCATTAAACCATTATCCTTACCTCGTAGCATTGCTTATTGTATTCATTCAGAAAGTTCGCAACAATGGAAGTCCAAGAATCGCCAAATTTTTCCTAAGACAAAACAAAGGGTTGGGAAACAAGTCAGACACAGGGAAATAAAATAAAGAAACCTTCAGATGTTGATAGAATAAGATGAATGCAACTTGATTTTTTAATTCAAGTTACTTAAATAACCTTTAGAAGTTCCTGCCGAATATATGGGCAACTTAAGCGATCGAAGTCCCATAGTCCCTCTTTTTCTAGCTCTTCCTACAATAGAAGCAGTTTTGCAAATATTGACTAACAGAATGCAACAGAAGAATTAATATTGTAGATCTTGATCAGTAGGATGTGAACATTCTTTGCTTTTTTACCAGCTATAGTGAATCATTACCTGTATTTAGTTTTATGTGAATTTTTTGAAGAACCTACAACTTTACCTGACTTAGAGGAATAGATGGTCTGAACTTTCCTACTAGCCCTGTCGTGGCATGGTCCGGAAGTTCCCAGATTCTAAAGAAACCCAATATATGATCAATCCTGTAAGCAGTAAAATATTTGGCCATCTGGAACAAAAATGGAAAAAACAATCTTTAGCTAATTGATGATTAAGTTTAATGGATAGATTATATGAAGAAGGTCGAAACGAATATCATCCAACATGAAACCAATATCATGATACCTGTGTTAAGCGACCACGCCACCAGGCATAGTTATCTTTTGACATTTCTTCCCAGTTATAAGTAGGAAATCCCCAGTTCTGTCCATTTTTGTCAAAGTAATCTGGAGGTGCACCAGTAGATGTATTCATCCGAAACAAATTTGGATAAACCCAGGTATCCACACTGTTTTTGTCAACACCAATGGGAAGGTCTCCTTTCAAAATAACTCCTTTCTCTCTCGCGTACTCAGCTGCTTCTGATAACTAATAAATTTCATTAACCAACAAAAACAACACAAACACACCTTTTAAAAACAGTGAGTACAAATGATGTGCAGAAAAATGACGGTTATTAACTCTACTTACTTGTAAATGCAAATGGTACTGAACATAATAATGGAAGCGGATGATGTCATTCTGCAAGCTGCCTTCAGCAACAAGTTTCTCAAGCTAGATAAAAAGGAAAAATGATAAAACTTGTTAAAGACTTTATAGGGTGGAAGGCCCTAATATTTATTGAATCAGGTATTTGATCAGCAATTCACATATAATGTAGAGATCCAACAACTAGCTTGACAGGACAGAGTTAATGTGATTGTTACCTTGTCTTTTGAATAATGAGAAAAGCGACCCCATTGACTGTGATCTGATGTTTCAAAGAAGTCCCTCAAGAAGCAGAAGGCAGCATAGGGTTTTAACCATTCCTTTTACCATTCAGAATAAAAGTCAGGACAACTAATTTTAAAGTAGGTAACTGAGCGTTGATAGGTTTGAAACTTCAATTCAACAAACTAGAAGGATATGGAATTCTAGGAGTTGAACTATGATGGATATGTAATGAGATAGAAAGATAACATTTTATTCTTCCTCACCTCATTCTCAGAAAAATACTTTTGAAAGGAACTGGAACTAAGTATTGAATCCTTCTCCAATGCAAAAACTTTCTTGGCAATAGAAAGCTTAGTTGACAATGTAGCTTCATAATCAACAGCCTGCAGAGATTCAGATCTAAACAAATCAGTACAAGGGCCAATATACAAAGGATGCATAGATGTATCATTTATTTGAACTATAATCAAAAGTTATAGCACTCAAAAGTTGGAGTTCTGCATATCAACAGAATGTTCAGGGTCTCAAAAATAATGGTTAGTACATTCATGCATTATTTCTTACCTAGAGTTCATTTTGTATGTTTATAGAAAAACTCCGGCATGAGTGGGAGTTCATGCATGCTAAGTAATAACACACATGTTGATGACAAAAGAACCCAAAAACAGTCACCAGAGGGAGAATGAAATAGGAAATTTAGAGGGCATCAGTATCAACAAATGCTTTTAACTGGAATATAAAGGCGAAATCGACCAGGGCACCGTTTCCAAAACACGAAATCTGCTCAATACCTAGCATACCATGAGTAGAGAGATGGAGCTAGATTCAGGGGTGTTAAAGCCCAATCCAATCCAAAAGCTCAAGCTGGCGGGTGGAGGCATCAATATGCTTATCAAATGGTCAATTCATCCACATACTTCCGATGTGGGACTCACTCTTAAACACTCCCCTTCACATGTGGGCCTTGCATGTGTTGCACACTAGGGCACCCATACACACTTGGGAACCTAAGGGAGGTTCATGCACACTAGGGCAGACTCACAGGCCCAAACCAGCTCTGATACCATGTTAAAGCCTGATCAACCCCCAAAAGCTCAAGCCAATGGGATGGTGGAGACATCAATATGCTATTAAGAAGTAAATTCATCCACATACTTCGGATATGGAACACACACATCGGAAGCTATGGCTGGACTGCTTCATGGCCAACCACAACGAATCAACACTATACTCAGAAATTACTAAGCTCTTCATTATGATAACCAAATAAATAAATAATGAAATTCTAAAAGCACGTACCTTTCCATCAAGTTGTTTTTTTGCCAGCAGAATCTCTTGCTGAAAAGGAGAAATAAGAAATCATATAAATTACAAAATAGTTCACAAGGATTATGGTTTCCCAGGGAAAAAAATAGCCGGAATAATTTACAGAATGAAGATTACTGATTTCAAAAAGAATAACCAACCTTGACATCCTCTGGCAATTTTTTCGATAGGGCCTCCACTCTCAGGTATAATGGATGCAGTGCAAATACAGAAAGTGAGCTGCATGACCAAGAAAGTTGAAGAGACTGAACTAATGAGATCAACTATTTATTTCACAACCACAGCAGGAAAAAGTGAGAGCCCAATGCAGGTTGAAGGCTACCAAAAGCGGTAATCAATATAGGATATTCAAGGATGTACTTTTGATATTAATGAACTAAGAAAAAAAAGTGAATATTCGAATTTATGTGCCATACATATTGTATTACTTTACCATGGCCTGAGGCTACTTATTAAATAAAGTGGAGAATATATTGAAGGATGCAGACGTGTTCAATAAACAAAGCAGGGTTCATTATTGTTCTATTTCAGCCAAGAAGAAAATAACAGATTGGACAAACCAAATTAAAGGTAATATAATACCTGTAAGGATATGAGTCCCACCACATCCCATTGACAGATGTATCATTAATGGGTAAAAGCTGAACCAAATGGAATCCAGACTCCACTGCCCAGTCAACAAGTAACTTCAAGTCAAGAAATTCTCCAACTCCAAGGTCAGCTTCTGATCTTACAGAGAACATTGGGACTGCAACACCAGCACCCCGCCAAGGAGTTTCCTAAGAGAACGAGGTAACAGATCAGGAACATCAGTTGATCTGCAATTCAACAGATACCTAAACATAGCTCAAGCACAGTAGTTTACCCGCATCATGCCATCTGAAAGTACAATACATGTGGGTTGGCTATTCGCAGAGTCAATAGAAAGATCCCTATTGGGACCAGTTTCTGAGGAAATGTTTCCAGCCTTGCCATATTTACAATACTTGTACGTGGAATAGCCGTTAAGGAAAAAATGTGGTAGGGACTGTGAGCAAGAGAGAGACAAGGAGCATGACAATAGAATTTAAATTCACGAATCTAAGAAATTAGTTACAACAAAGCCTGAGCATAAAAGGATATTTCATTGGAAAATCTCCCTTCAGCATGGCACAGTCTGCCTGCCATATAAATTCACCAGCATAGCTAAGTTTAAGTGCGCCTTCAATCTTCCACTGCCCAAGCTTTGCAGTGCTACCAATCACATATACCTACATCAGTTTTTCCATTAAATTCACAAGTTCCAATGCATAAAAGCAAAAAAGGTGAACAGCTCATTTGGAGTTAATTGGATTATACCGCTGTATCTTCTTCTATATTTGGGCAGCAAATTTTGAAATGGACAAGGACTGATTCTGCTAACACTGAGAAGTCATGGGCGACAAATGAATTAGCTGAGATACAACTCCCAAAGAATAATTCATTGTAAATGAGAATCAACATTCAAGAAATTCATATAATGTGCAACAACCTTCTTGATGCAAATTCTTCTGATCAACTCCCAGGGGACTCTCTATTCGTAAACTTGAGTTTCTACGGAAGATGACTTCTTTGAAAGCACTTCTGAAAGGGAGAGAATCATCGCCGGTCTGGATTTAGTGACAGCAGAGTAGATTGTCAATAGCTGATAAAAAAGAGAGTAGATTTTCAATAGTAAAAAAAAATACAATTAAAAAGGGCAGCCCATTGACGTTCCCACCATTGTGGAGTCTGGAAGGGTTGTTGTCCCTACTTTTTGCAGATAAGCTATTTCCTGACTTGAAAACATGACATCAAGTTTATGAGGCAGCAACCTTCGGTTGTGCCATTATTGATATGTAATCTTGAAATAAAAATCAAATGAAATTCTACATCTTTGGGAGAATGCAATGATTATTTGCAATGAATGAGAAATGGAACTGATCCTGGTTGAAATAACAACCTACTTCACAAATTGATAGAGCATATGGATAAACCTCAATTAATTTAAGATATGAAACTAATATTGTTCAAAGAGAGAAAACTAAAAATAAATAAAACAATATTTTGTTACCTTTAATAACTAATTTAATCGTATATGAAACTAAAGTACTCGGTAAATTAGGGATGTTCCAAGACAGAGCAAGCGTATCTGTAGATCTCCAAGACTAAAGAGATGATAGGCTATTGCCTATGCAAAGAAAAGCAATGGGGATACGGATAAGTACAATAAGTTAAACACTCATGCAATCTAGTCATTTGCCACTTTGAGGTCTAAGGTTGAACTAAATATACTTTCAGGTTCCTTCATGAATTTATGTATGTCATGTTCCAAGAAAATATCGTCCCAAATGAAAGAAGAACCAGAACAGCTCTTGAGAAGCATAGTGAAACATTCAACTATCTGGAATGGCCACTGCGAGGTACACTGCCCCTAGATCCATCTATTCTAAAACCCAGAAAAATAGCTTAAGTAGAAACACAGAAGGGCAACCAAAAAAACTCATTCGACATGAAGAAAAAGATGGTAGAACGACTAAAATCACTAAGAGAAATAGAACGACAATAAAAAGGCTACATAAGAAATGTGATTGGGATTTGAGAATCTTGAACTTGTGGTTTTTCCCATAAAAGAAAAAAGTGAGGTTCCAATTCCATACAGTTCTATTCCCCTTTACCTTTTCCATTTTCCCCTTTTCATGCCAACAAAATTGATTCATTACATAATATTCTCCCATTACATGTGAATATTACATGGTTGTCAGCAGCAGCCTTTTAGATTTTCATCAATCTGGAAAAGCTATTCTACTTCCAAAAGGTGAATGATGTTGAACTAATAAGAAATGTGGAGCTTGAAAGTAGTACCTGCCAAAGATCGCGGAGCTCGAGGGACACTCCATCTGGAATACCCTCAGGCACCAGCAGTTTGCGTTTCTTTCCCATCTCCCATCTCAGTTCATTTTTCTCATCATCTACCACATAATAACTGTATTCACACTCAAAACCACTTGGTAGAGCAATACTTCCGCACCATATGAGTTGGTCACTCTCATGAGCTGGGCTGAGCAAGATGCCCTTCTTCACATTCCAAGCCCCAATAACTGGTTCAGAGCCACACACCAGTATGCTTTGGCCCCAGTGAGTGTGATATGGTAATCGAAAAGTCACATTCACAGATTCCACGGACTTCAACCCAGAAAGGAAGTCCAAGTCTGGCATCTTCCCTTTAATGAATCAAACCAGATGCAGTTTCTCAAATTCTAGCAAAATCCCAAATTTGAACATAAGCGAAGAACAGAAACAATATAATATGCTAAGCAGATATAGAGAGACTCAACACACAACAATGAAATGTGAACTCAGTGGGTGCCAGAGAATGAAACAGTTATAAAATTTCTGTAATCTGAAATCCCAGAAAAGAATGTCAGATCTTGTGCACCTCGTTTTCTTAGCAGCCAAACGGTGAGATACAGCTACGGAATTAAATCCCCAAAAAAATGAGTATTCAAACACCAAGCTAAATTATATCATTTGAGCACAAAACTACTGTTTGAGGAGCAATCGGAGCGAACCCAAAAACAAAATAAATAAATAAAAATCAAAAGATGGAAAAATGTAGAGCAGCTTTACTTGAAATAGAAGGTAAAAGAATCAGCTTTGATTGAGAAGGAAAGAGAGAAGGGTTATATTGAAGTGGGTATGAGAGTGAGAGAAAGAGAGGTGGCAATGCAATTCAAGTGGAGAAAGGGTGATCGCTACTGCAGATATTTTGGGGTAAAGGCCATTGTTGTGGGAGCCGCACCACAAAATTGAACGGCGGAGTCAAGCCCAGTAGCTGTGTGCTTCAACCAAGTCCGTCTCTGTCTTTTTCTTTATAAAGCTTCTCATCTCTTCTCTTTCGTCTCCTCACCACGTTTCTTTTTATCCTCTCCTAGTCCTTGCTATATTTATTAATTATCATCAGAAAACTTTTTCACACATTATTTAGTTATTATTTTTTAGAATAACACATGTAATATTTTTATTTTATTTTCTCATCATCAAAAAACGCCCTTTTTTTTGAAACGAGTAAACTGAAGAAGTGTATTACTGCCAATCAAAAATTACATAGTGCATCGTAACGGACTCGGCTCTCTTGGACCCATAGAACCAGTCTATTTTTTATCATAGATACAAACTGAGGACATCCTCTTACCATCATTTCAAAAATCCTTAAAACAGTACCAAAAAACAAGGGAAAATTTCACCTCG